>JAODAL010066486.1:0-17734 GCA_025379985.1 Phyllomedusa bahiana | reverse complement strand
GTTTTTATCCCCATCGAAAACAAAGTACGATATATTTCTGTGCCATGATACTATGGTGCATTAACTGCCAACTTAAGTTTTGCTCCATCTGAAGGCATATTCAATGGTCTGTGTAGAGGTCACTATACATGAAAGGGAAAAGGGGATCCTGTGTTCATCACCTGTTGTGAATGGTGTAATCTTGTGTTCTCTGTACAACGGTGTTACTTCTCATTGTAATCTGATTTAAGATGATAGCTTAGAAGTGATTATTAGGGTATGTTCACACGGCTTAATTGCGGGGCGTACAGTATGCCCCCCAATTATGCAAGGTCTTCGGGAGTCGTGCTGATTGGTGCGTACTCCCATGATGCGGGGGGATTAACATGTCACTTATCACCCCGGGCGTACAATACAATCGTATTGTATGCCCGGGGAGAGGAGGCGTAATCCATAGTTCTATGAGAACTGTGGATTACCGCAATGAACGGGGCACATTTTGCTCATATTAGTGCGCAGTACGCTCACAATACGTGCCGAAATGCGCCCCAAAATTAGCTGTGTGAACATACCCTTACAGAACATGACAAGTGTAATCCTGTTATGAGGTGCAGTGGGTACAGTGAAAACTGCAAGAATTAACATTTTTCTTCTACATACATATGGTGGCATGGAGCATAATTTTTTGTAAAACATTTCCCTCTCTCTATCTTTTTCTTTCTCTCTCTCTCTTCCTCCCTCTATGTTCCATAAATTCTCAAAATATATGTTTAACATAAAATCTTGATTGAAACAATGTTTTGTTTTACTGATGACATCTTTTCTTTCATAATTCAAACACGTCTGTTAAAGTGATTCGAGTATAGTTAGTATCTAGAAGATTACTGGTTATATCAATGTGGTAAATGTCTGTCATGAGCCACATGCCGACTTGTGCTTCTGGATGCCATAGTGTCTGCTTAGCTCTTCACTGCTCCATGCAGATTATCTTTTCTCTTTTTGCTCTGTCAGACACCTGTGCTTCTTCTTGTTTCTCTGCTACCTCAAAATGTATGCAATAGCTTGTCCTTACAAATTTAAAGGATCAGTAAATGTATCTCTCCACCAATGGCAGCATTCCATTTATTATTGAATTAGACCCATTTATTATTGAATTAGACACTACCCCTTTATCTCTTACCTGTTCTTAAATGTTTCTTTGTGTCCTTCTAGTTTATCTAATGTATGTATGTTTTGGTTTTGATCTTGGCTATTCTCCTGATACTTCTTACCTGTTGCCTGTGCTGACCTCCCATTCTGACCTTTTGTTGAAAGAAATATGCCTCTCTTAAAGGGAACCTGTCACATAGTTTATGTCCCCCTTGCTGAGGACAGTACAAGCTAGTGTCAGACCTGCTGTGTCCAGCGCTGTGTCCCTTATTTTGTAAGATGCTGTAGTTTTCGTGTATTTAATGCTCAAATCTGAAGTTTTCAGCCAGAAGAGTCATTCGAAGAGTCATTCAAAGAGTCAGTTTTTTTCAAACCCCGCCCATCTGAGGCTAGCCCCGACCACCTCAACTGATAAACCTATTACTTTGAATAGGTAGAAACATGTGAATAACTCTCAGTGGGCGGGTCTAGCCTTTGGTGGGCGGGACTAACACCTGCTCATGAATAAAATTTGAGGGGTAAATACTCCAAAACTGCAGCATCTTACAGAATAAGGGACACAGCGCTGGGAACAGCATGTCTGACACTAGCTTGTGCTGTCCTCAGCAAAGGGGGCATAAACTATGTGACAGGTTCCCTTTAAACAATTGCCTGTCTATGTCACTAACCTTCATTCAGACAAATACACCACCTCCCAACTCTTGTGATAGCCTTTGATCATATTGAAACAAACTTTCTTCTTACTCTTATATTAGTAAAATGTCCATTTTATTCTCCATTTTTTCAATACATCTTCAAGACACAGTAACGAAAAACAGATCAGATATTATGGCATAAGAGGTAGAAACAGTCATACTTTTATCTAGTTCAAGCAGTCTTATTCTTAGGGGTTTTTGCCACGATCTCATTTCATACCTCCTGCATCCAGCTCTTCAGCTCTGTGTGCTCAGAAGGGGGCGTGTGTGATTTTCTTGAATTGCTTATCATGTGACCCTGAAAGATGACATCACCAGGCCCTTCATCTCTGTAGTCAAAGAAAGGTCTGTTTATGTAAAGCATTGTGAGTAGCTGAGAGGTAAAGTTTTGCCTCCAGTCACAAGGGTCCTAGGTTCAAATCCCTGCAGGAACCAAACCTGTGTTTTTGTTTTTTTTCTCTTTATCAATGCACAAACCTGATCAAGGTTTCTTTTTCTCATTTAGGCCTCGTTCACAGGCTTATTTCAGAACGGATTTACATCGGACGCCCGATGGTTAAATCAGTTCTGAAATCAAGTTGAAATCAGTTGCAAATAAGTGCCACTAAGTGTGGCACGTATTTGTAACTGATTTCCCGACGGATTCACCATCTCCATCATTGTAGGTGGTGAATCCGTCGTAAATAATTGACATGCACATTGTTTTTCCGTCCGGATTGCCGTCGTCAATCCGCGGCGCAATCCGGCACGGAATAGCGTCGTGTGAACGATGAGCCGTATTTTCTATTGAAATCAATAGAAATGGGCTGTTACTTATTTCTGATGATTTGCCGACAGATTGACGATCGTCAATCTGTCGGCAAATCCGCGGCGAAATAAGCCGTGTGAACGAGGCCTTATTGTCACTGTTTGGCTAATTACTAAAAAGTACAGAGGACAGGAGTAGAGTGACAGCACCTGGGGTCTAAACACTCAGTAGCTGCCTGAGAGGAGAGGTGATGCCTGAGCATGTGCGACCAGGAGTGAGGCGCTCTCAGCCCTGGTCGTATCCCCTGGAGATGAGCTGTAAACAATAGATCACTAAAGGATCAGCTAAAAAAAATGGTGCAGAATTTTTAATAATAATGAATGGTGAAAATGTTTATTTCATTTGCAAGCTTCCCACGTCAATTTTACTTCGTGGCAAAACCCCTTTAAGGAACCTTAGCTTAGGAGTGAACAGCTCTCCACATTAGCATGTCTGCTACGTTTCGAGGGAAATTCCCTTTGTTAAGCTTGACAAAGAGGGGGTTCCAAAAGTGTGAACCCAGCCTCAGATACATAAAAAAAAAAAACAGTGGCATCAATAGGTTTTTTATCTTTAACAATCTAGCTCCAGCAAAGCAATGTTTAGAGCATCTTTCAATAAACAACCTATGCAGGCGCATGTAATGTTGATACAATAAACTTTAAATTTGTTTTACCCCTTTAGATCCTTCTATGCATCGATTTTGTTAACAATATGAGAAAAGTATATATTTTAGAGCAGCAAAAAGAAACTTTTTATATCCAAAAGACATTTAGTTTCAGTAAATAAAACATATACACGGTAGAATGTAAAGTCTTGTAACCTACTGATATGTTCTATGTATCAATTTCCTATGGATTTTCATGGTTTTCAAAACATAATAAATATACTTCATTGGCTGAAACTACAAAGCCTCTTTAATATAGTATAAAGAAATACTAGAGGTAGCTTAATGGAATCTGCCCATAAAACTACTTCCTAGAAGCATGGTTCAAGAGCTCAATATGACAATAAAATAGCATATTGCAAATCTGCCAGAATTATATTTATACACTCTCAACTGGGAGAACAGACTTTTTCAAACTTCCATGGAATTTATTACAGTGTTTCTAGTCCATCTGTTCATATTGTAACTTAAAAGGGGTTGTCCAGTGGCAAAACATGAGTATCACTCTTATAATATAAAAATAAAGAATGTTCTACCGAGATTGCGATAAAACTACTGATTGCCCAAACAGAGGTGGTTACATGACCCTGGAATTTATGAAGGAGAAAGAAGCCTGGCCTTTTGGCACAATAATGGGGGTGAAGTGGGTTATATGGAATACCACAGAGGCAAGTGTAAGGCTAGGTTCACACGGCTTAAAATGGGCCGTATTTCGGTCCGTAATTACACGCCGTAGTGCGCAAATTACCGGCTGAAAACGGCCCATTCATTACGGTAATCCACAGTTCTCATAGAGAACTATGGATTACGTCTCCTCTCCATGCCTCGGCGAATACACCGAGGGGGGAGAAAAATTGACAGGTAACTTTCTAGCGGCGTATACGCGCCGCTACAAAGATTGTCTATGGGCCGGCGAGGTGCCGGACCCCCTCTCCCGCCCCCTGGCCACACGGCGTAAGTGCGGGGCGTAATTACGTCCTGCAGTTAAGCCGTGTGAACATAGCCTTAGGGTGAAAAATACAGGTGGGGGGGAGAGGGGGAACAGGGAGGATTTTGGAACCAGAGACATGTCATAGCTTACAGAAAAATTCTTAACTTCTGATACCATTTGTGTGTGCCTCAGTTTGGGCAATTAGGACATCTTTGGTAACAGAAACTAATTGGTTACTACTTAATTTTTATACTGTAAGGACAATTGTCATGTTTTGTGTTCCTCAGGACAACCCCTTTAAGGACAAGTCATAGGTATGTGATATGTATAGGCACATATTATTACAAAATCAAAGGGCAAAAATGTGGGCTTTTCCACCTCTCCAGAGCATGAGTCATAGCAGGGTACAACAACTACAAAAAATTATGCTGGGCTACAAAACTAGGGCATAATATCTAGGATTTGTATAGCACTATTAGTCTGTGTAGTTCTTAAAAGGATATTTTTTATTTTTTGGGGGTATATTGTAGCTCTATGTTTTTTTATCTGTCAAATATGACCTGGTTTTCCCAGAGTCTTCACTAGAACTTAAGGCTGCTCTGGGTATGCACATTTCAGAGTTCATATCATATGAGCAAACAATTGTATTTTCAAACTTAATATTAGGTACTTACTAAACTAATATACCTTCTGAAATCCAGAATGGAAGAGATAAATATTACATGTATAGAAACAATAAAAATTATATAGTGTCAATAAAATATGCCTATATTTTAAAAAAGGACCTAGGTCTGTTGTATAAGTGAAATATAAACTGTGAACCTCTGTGTTTTAGTTGTATAATGTGTGTGTGTGTGTGTGTTCTCTCTGTATCATTTCTCTCCTGTCCAAAGAGGCTCTAAAGTGGACAAATCCTCTCTAAGAACATAGATTACATTTTCTAACCTGAACAACTTCCTTTCCACATTGTGGGAGGTCTTCAAGGAAACAAGATGTGCCTTATCTGCTGCTTCTTCACTGCTTTGTATCCATCAAGGCAACACAGTTGGCCAGTATGTCATCCAGTTTTGTACACTGGCCTCTGAATTGGACTGAAACACTTAAGCCACATTTTGGAAAGGTCTTAATCAGAGATGGGCGAATTTCTCAAAATTCGATTCGGTCACTTCGCCGAATTTTCCGACAAAATTAGTTTCGTTCCGAATTACTTCGGCACGAATCGCGTTAAAAATCAGCTATTTTCCCGGCTGCACAGAGCCTGCAGGGTGCTGTAGAACATTGTGCCATTTCTTAAAATTTTGCAGAGGGAGCTTGGTTTGGTCTTCATACAATGTTGTGGTTTTAGTAAGACACGCAGATGGGCCCGCCCGTTAGAACGCTTTTACTATAAAATTCCCTGGGCCCAAGAGGGCAAAACGACCAAAAAAACTCAACGGGAAGTAGCTATAAAGTCATGCCGCGAAAGCTGGAAAAAAAAAACGGGAAAGCTCAGGTGGCAACTTGTGACAGGTGGGAGGGGACCGGCGCCCCAGCAGCATGAGGGCAGGGAGTGGCCCTGACATTCTGGAGGTGGCAAAACACAGGAACCACAGGTTGGCCATGACTTGGGGCGGAGGTCAGGCTGCCGCAGTTGAGGTCAGGCAGTGGGACATGACATTTTTGGAGGCGGGAAAACAGTATTAGGCCCCAGAGTGGCACAATCACACAGTGGGGGTACGGCGGCAGCGTATGGTTTTAGGCCCGTGGCCAAAAGACATTCTGGAGGCGGCAAAACAGTATTAGGGCCACAGAGTGGGGCCAAGATACAGTTGTGGGGTCACGCAGCGCACATGAGATCAGGGATGGCACAATCATTTGGAGGGGAAAAAAAAAAGATTAGGCCACAGAGTGCACAATTTAACGTGTGGAAGGTCCAACGCGCAGCATGAGATCAGGCAGTGGCACAATGACATTTGGGGGTGGCAAAAAAGGAGGAAGCCCAGAGTGGCCAAAGCTGAGAGCGGAGGTACGGGGCAGCAGCGAGGGCAGGCGTGGCCAAATGACACAGTGTGGAGGAATGGCAGCAGCCCAGCAGAGCTGAGGGAGAAGTGGCACAATGAACGTTGGAGGTCACGAAGCACAGCATGGATCAGGCAGTGGGACAAAGACATTCTGGAGCGGCAAAAAAGTATTAGGCCACAAAATGGAAAAATCACACAGTGTGAGGTCACGACAGCAGCAGTTTAAAATTTTTTGGGGGCCCAGTGGCACAAGGGACATTTGGAGGTAGAAAAACAGGGGAAGCCACAGAGGGCACAATGAAGGGAGAGGGGGAGGTCACGGGGGGCAGCAGTTTGGGGAAAAAGGGCAGTGGAAAAATTGACCCCAGTGTGGAGGGAATTGGAGCAGCCACCCGCAGCAGGAGGGGGGGCAGTGGCACAATGAACAGTGTGGAGGTTTCACGACAGCAGCGCATGGTTTCGGGCAGTGGCAAAAAATGACTTTCTGGGGGCGGCCAAAAAAAACAGTTTTGGGGGCCAAAGAGGGGCAAAATTTAATTTACAGTGGGAGGTCTGGGACAGCAGCGGGATGAGATCAGGCAGGGGCACAATGACTTTCTGGAGGCGGCAAAACAGTTTTAGGCCACGGAGTGGCAAAAATCACCGTGTGGAGGTCACGGGGCGCAGTATGAGATCAGGCAGTGGCACTTGACATTCTGGGGCGGAAAAAAACAGTTTTTAAACCCCAAGAGTGGCACAAGTTTCAGTGGGGGGTTTCACAACGGGCAGCAGCTTGGATCGGGAGGGGCAAATGACTTTTCTGGAGGCGGCAAAACATTATTGGGCCACAGAGTGGCACAATCACCAGTGTGGGGGGTAAACGACAGCAGCAGATGAGTCGGGCAGTGGCACAATGACTTTCTGGAGGTGGCAAAACAGGGGAAAACCCCACAGGTGGAACAATGACTGAGAGGGGAAAGGCCCGGGCCCGGGCCAGCACCCGGGAGGCAGGCGCACCCAAAATTTACACAGTGGGGGAGGACATGGCAGCAGCCACAGCAGGGGCCCCAAGGGTTTCAAACAGTGGCAAAAGGGACCAGTGTGGTTTGTCAGGGGCCAACGGCAAAACAGCGCGCTGCAGGAGGTCATAGAGTGGCACAATGAAGGGTGTTGAGGTGGGGGGGCAATCCCCGTCCCGGGTAAAGATGGGGTAGGCAGATGGAGAAAACTGTCAGCGAGGGTGTGGCAAAGGGGCGGGTGGCGGCATCAAAATTTAGTGGCTGAGGGCGGGTTTGTTTAAAAAACCCAGACTGACGTTTAAGGCTTTGGGTTTGTGTGGAAATCCTGGCCGCCCCCAAACGCCTATTCTTTTTAAACCAAAAGGTCGTCTTTTCCACTTTTCCCGGGGGACAAGCGGGTTTCCTTGGGGGTAACGTGGCCCCCGCCTAAAAAACCAAACCCGCTTTTTTTGGCCAAAATAGGGCCCGGGCCCGGGGACACCCTTCCCATCCCAAAATCGGCAAGTTGGGGGGCCACACACCCGTTTGGCTGCCGGGGTTTTCCAGCGGATCTTCAAAACTGGGGTGGCAGAGTGCTGCCCAAATTAAAGGGCCCAAAAACCTTTTTGGTTCCCGGGACTGCTCCAGGTCCGGGCTGCTGCTGTTTGGGCGGGCCCAAATCCCCTCCCCCATTTGGGGGGTGAAGGAAGTGCTATCATTTGCCCCGACTTAGGTTACTATGATGGGGTGGTACTGCCCCTCCCCCCCCCCCACCTTCCCCAGCGCCGCGGCATTTGTACGTGGCGCTGGGGAAACCCCCGGTCAGACCTGTCGAGGAGGGACGACCCGAATTAGGCAGCCCCAACGGTTTAAAGGGGGAAATTTTCCCGATGTTTTTGGGGTTTGTTTTTTTTCCCCCCCCCCCCCCCCCCCCCCTTCCCCCCCCCAATCCCCCCCCCCCCTGCCCCCCCCTTTTTTAAGCGGGAAAAAGGCTCCCTTTTTGGGGCCCGGGTTTCAGGGGCCCCCAATAGGGTGGGGGCCCAGAAGTCACCCCTGCCGGTGGGGTATTCGGCGGGCATTCCCAGGCTAAAATTTTAAGATGCTGCGGGCCATCTGAAAAGTAAATCCGAGGGGTCCCGGGCCTCCCTTTCCATTTGTTTCCCGGCCAGGGTTTGGTTGGGGGTTTTCTGCCTCGTCTTCCTCTTCCATCACCTCCCCCAAAGCTGCCCCTTTGTTTTCCTTCCTTCTTGTCACCAGGGTAGAAAATCCTCATTTCCCAGAAAAATTCTTCGCTCCAATGTCCTCCTCCTTTTTCCTCTTTTCAGCCCCAAAGGGAAATCTGGGCCCACGAGATGTAAGTCGCCCCGTCCCCCCCCCCCAGCCCCCTCCCCAGACGTTTTTTCACCCTTCTTTTCCCGGGCCTTGAAAGGGGAAATGTTTTTTATTCATCCCTTTGGTCCTGGCGCCCTGACAAAACCTAGTGCCTCCTCAAAGGGCCCTAAAAACAAAGGGCCCAGGTGTCAGCAGGAGTTTCCCAAATGGTGACTTTAAAGTTACACAGGGGTGTACTTCTGTCTCCCTGGATCATAAAAAAAATCGTTTAAGGGGCCTTTTCTCTTTTCAAAAAGTCGCCCAAACAGGGTTCAGGGGGAATTCCAGCGGGGGGGAAACCCTCGCATATCAGAGTTTTGTTGGGGGGCCTTTTCTGCCGCTGAAACCTCGAGGGGGGTGTTCCTGGTTTTGGTACAAAGGGATAAAGTGCATGCCGTTTCCTTCCATTTTTCAGAATTTTTCGGGAAGTTTCGGGGGGAAAAATTTCCAGGAACCTTTTTCACAAAAAAGATTGAACCCCGGTGGGGCCAATGCAGGGGCAGGGGGACCACCCCTCCCGGTGCAGCGCCGGACACCATTTTCCCTTTCCTTTTTGGGTCCGTACCATTTTTCGGATTTCCCATTTGGCGCGGAAAAAGGGCCACACATCGATTTTTGCTGATGCGCGGGGCAGTTCCTCCCCTGTTTTAAATTCGTTCGAAAAAGGCAACCCAGGTGTAAAAAAAATTTGCGTGAACCGTTTGTGCCCTACACATTTTTTTTGTTGGAGCGTTTTTGTGGGGGCCCCTTGGATGGTGGTGGTGGTGGGGAGGAGGGGGCGGACTTTGGGCCCCAGGTGGGGAAAAAAAAACAGTTTGCCAACGTGGAGGAGAAAGCGGCGTCCCCTGCCCAAAGTTTTTGGTGTGCCTGGGCGGGGGGAAAGCCTTTCACCAGTGGGCCGAAAAGGGAAACAGAAACTGGCCCGGGACCGTGGGTTTTTACAGTCCAAAAGTCCGCGTGCCGTGAAACCTTGGAAAAAACCGATAAGCTAAAGGCCCTGACCCCCCTTCTGTTTACATATTTATAAAGTGCTGGTCCCTCCCTTTTTTGGGAAAAAGAAATTACGGTTGGAATCCCCATTTGGGCTCGGCACAAGCCTTTTTGTTTTTCTGAACGGTGCAGAGTCCCCCCAATTTGGAAGGGGAGGGTTTTGGGGGGGTCCCAACAATTTTGGACGGAGCAGGGTTTCGTGCTGCCCCTTTTTGGAGGGTTTGGGAAAGCAAAATTTTGTCTCTTTGCAATCCCCTGCTGATCGATGCTGGGAAAAGGAGTGCGGGGAAGCGGGGAGACGGGCCCGGGAGATAAATTGTAAAAGAAAACAGCCCCCTTCTGCGAGGGGTGGAGCCTTGACTGGCTGAAATTTGGCAGGGCATGCCCTGGGCGCTTGTGCTGCTTTTTTGCTGCGGCGGCGGGAAAGGGAAAACCACCACATTTGACCCAGTTTCCCCAAAGGCCCCCCGTTGGTGGGTTTTTGGCATGTGGTTGACGCAGGGCCTTGGTCCCAAACCTTTTTAGCCCCCTTGGCCCGCTTCATTTTCCCTCCCCAAAAGATTTTCCCATTTCCCCAAAATATTCGGCCCTCCGGTGTCTTAGCAAAAAAACGGCCACATCCCCCCGAGTATCGGTTTTTTCCGCCCGTTTCCGCACTGAGTAAATACGCCCGCCGCCCCCCGCTGACCCCCTGTGCTGCTACTTTCTTGGCCCTGCAAAGCGGGTTTTTTACCCGGGGGCCCCGCTTGGCTCCCGACCTAAAACTGCTGTTTTCCCTGGGGACTCAGGGAAACCCCGCCCAACTTGTGGCTGCGCTGCTCCCGGGTTGGCAAGTGCCCCTCTTCCCCGGGACGTTGATAAAAGGCCCTTGCCTCCCCGGCTCTCAAGTGCGGTCGGCAAATCATAAATTCATTGTGTTTTATCGTCATGCTGTCCTCTTTCCCGGTCTTGGTAGGGCGAGGCTACCTCTCAAACAAAAATTCCATGCCATTTTCCCACATCTATACTTTGCCCCCTACTGCAAGAAGCAGGGGGATTTTGGGCCCCCATTTTTTCCCGTTTGCCAAGTAGCTGCTAAACGGGCCCTCCCAAATTGTTTTTCCCCTAAATTTTTTGGGGCCCGCTGAGCCCAGGAAAAAATTGTAAAATTCTGGCTGGGGGAAACCCGGGAGGGGACAGAGGCGGGCTGGGGCAGGTGGGGCCGCTGACCCGTCCCGGGCCATGCCAATTTTTGGTTGGGTCTGGGTTCCCCACCGACTTTTGGTGGGGATGTCGATGTCTTGGGGGGGAAAGGGGGGTTTTGACCTAGAAAACCCAATCAAAAAACCCCTTGGGTTGCTAAAAAAAACCCCCAGGCTAGATGCCGCGGCGTTGTGGCCCCCCACCGATTTGCCCTGCTGCAAAGTCCCTTTGCTGGGCTGCGACCTGGGCCTTTTCCCGGGAAATTGTTTTTTGCCACTGCCACTCGCGGTGCAGACCCTGCCCCCCTCTCTTTTCTGACCATACTGTTTGTTCAAAAAGGGAAAGCCCACTGTTTGATGTTGATATCTGTATATGAAAATATACCCTTTTTTTTGTTTTAAAAATGAAACCCAGTAAAAAATTGGGAAACCCCTTGGTTTTAAAATTTTGCGCTCCCCCAAAGGGCCCGGGAAAAAAATTTTTTGGGTTGTGCGTTTAAAACACTTTTGTGTTTTACAAAATGTAAAAGAAAACCAGGCAAATTTAAACCTTCGGACGGGAATTAGGTTTAAAAGGAAAAAAATTTATATTTTTTGGGTTAAAAAAAAGACGGTTTATTTTTGTCAGCAAAACCAAACCCAAAACAACGCTTTTTTTAACCCCCGGTTTGTAAATTGCGCCCAAAGGGAAATTGAGCCCCAAAACTAGTTGCTTTTTTGGTTTGTTACAATTCCCGTGTTTTTTTACCCCCCAACACAACAAATGGATACGTTGTAAAAAAACCCTTGCTTGTAATTGGGGAACGGGAAAAAATTTATATTTTTTGGCGTTGAAAAAGACGGTTTTTTGGGGGTTCAGAAACACAAAAAACATCGTTTAAAATTAAAACCCTGGAGGTAAATTGCGCCAAAGAATTGAGCCCCAAAAAATTGTACCCTTTGTAGCGTTTTTCCAATTGCGTGTTTTCTACCCCACACAACAAGAGGTTTACAGTTTTTAATTTTCCCCTTTGCTTGTGATTAGGTACGGGAAAAAATTTATATTTTTTGGCTTTAAAAAAGCCCGGTTTCTTGGGGTAGCACACCAACCCAAAAAACGTTTTAATTAAAACCCCTTGGATGAAAGGGTGGCAATAGAATTGAGAAACCCAAAAAATGAAGTGGTATTTGTATTGAAAAAAACGTGTTTTTTTAAAAATTAAATACAAAAAGGAACTGGTTTTGACCCCATTTGGATATTGATTGTATTTGCAGCTAGCGGGACGCACACGGATTTCGACCCAAATCCCCAAAAAAATCAGAAATAGAACATTAAGAGAACAGTTCTCTGGCAAGCTGAGGACCCCCCCAAAAAAAATAAACTGTAAAAAAAATCATTTTTTCAGAAAGGAAGTTTATCAGGCGGCAGCACCTCCCGGGGATGGCCCCAAGTGAGAGGAGTGTGGTTTCCCCGGCGTCGCGCCCGGACTTAATTTTTGGGGTGGGCAAAAAATCCCCCGGTCTTGTTTGGCTTCCCCTCTGCACATGTCAGGGCGGTACCCCCTTTTTTCCTCCCAGAGTCCCCTTTCCCCCCTTTGTAGGCCTTTTGTGTCGCACCCATTTTTTCAATAAAAAGCCACTTCTTTTCCCGGACCCCAAATTTCGACTTGTTCCAAAACCAAATTTTTCCCTAAAATTCTAAGAATTCACTTCTTAGAATCGATTCGCCATCTCTAGTCTTAATGGTAGATTAGATTACCCTGGTGGTTTACTTCCCAATTCCTGGATGATCTCTCCCCCGGGGCTAGTAGGTTTTTCTAAGAGGCAGCATAAGTCTGACCAAGTTTGTAGAACACCATGCTTGCTATTGACCTTTTAGAAACTTTTTCCACCGCCTTGATCTTTTCCTTGGGTCGCAAGGGGACATAAAAGTTTATGAAAAAAGAATGTCCGTGAACAAAACTTAGGGAAATATGTGGGCCCAAAAAATTTTTTCCCTTAGTACTGTCGGTGAGGCCGAAAATTTTCAGTATTTTAAAAGGTTTTAAAAGAGGGATGTGGGTGAAAACCTTTCTTCTCAATGCCTTTCTTGTTGGTCTTCATGGTCTTCCCTTCAAGAACAAATATTACAGTACCAACGTTTGTGGATTTAGACAATTCTATTCATGGCAGTGACTTGCTTGGAGAAAACTTTATCCTCTTCCTCCCTCAGTAGAGAGGCCGTGGTCAGGTCTATCCTGTATCATACACTACCATTTAGTCTCAGAAGGGAACATGATTATGAAAAAATTCCTTTTAAATTTTGCAAAAATTTTGGTTTGTTTCTGACTTGATGCCCCCGTACGACTGGGCATCGAGAGGTTCCTGTGTTTTCCTATGCCAACACCAACTTAACAGATATCTTTTGTAAAAGACAAACTGAGTCATTGTCACCCCCAAAACCCCAAAATGCTGGGTTATGATTTCTGCTTGGTGCTACTCCCCCCCCCCCCCATGTAATAGAGTCTGCCCTCTGTCTTTGCCTGACACTGGAGAGATGTCTGTCTATATCAATGGATGTCTGGACAAAGGTTTCATCTGCCAGCCATTTAATATTTTTTTCAGGCTCATCGTCAATTTCCAATTGTTTCTCTCAAGTATATAAGAACTTATTTGCAGGCAGGCTAAAGCAACCCACTCATTTTGGTAACGGAGAGATACAGATAACGAGCCCTTACAAATTGACAGTATTTTATCTAGGTCATAGGTTTGGCTTTATTCTTGGCAAATATAAACCAAATCATGGAAGACTGTTCAACTGGGCAAACTGAATATCTAGAAAGGGGCTTAGATTATATTTCTCTATAAATTTATCCTCAAATGGGGTTTGCCATTAATCAAAATTGATTTGGGAAGCTCGCAAATTAAATAACATAAATTTTCACCATTCACTATTATTAAATATTCTGTACCATTTTTGTTTTAGCTGCTCCTTTAGTGATCCAAAGTGTACAGTTCATCTCCAGGGTATACAACCAGTGAAGGGAGCTCCTAAGTCCTTTCCATACATGCTCAGACATCACCTCTCCTCTCAGGCAGCTACTGTCAGTCTCTTCCTTTTTTAGTAATCACAGATACTCACTGCTGAGCAAATGATGAACCCCAGGTGCTGTCATTCTTTTCTTGTCTTCTACACTCCTTAGTAATTAGCCAAACAGTGCAAATAAATAAAAAGAAACCTCAACGAGGTATGTGAAAAAAAAATCCACATTTTGTTCCTGCAGGGATTTGAACCTAGGACCCCCATGATGGAAGACAGAAATGCTAACTATTCTGCTACACTGTAGCTCTTTGCATAAACAGACCTTTGTTTGATTAGAGTGAAAGTCATGATGATGATAAGCTGGGTCACATGATATGCAGTTCAAACAAATAACACACACCCCGTTTTTCAGCACACAGAAAGTTAAAGCAACACAAACTAGAAATGAAATGCCTTCATGGATAAACCCCTTTAAACATCAATTGGAGCTCATGTATGAAGTGAAAGCCATCAGTGACCAAGTCCAAAAACAATTTATTCTCTCTATTCTTAGAAAATTCTGCATGCCTCCATAAGGGAAGCTAGCTATTTAGATTTTTGGTATGATAAACTATATTTATGGCCTACCATGCCATTATTGTTTCTTGGAATACAATGGAAGTTCTGACAAAAGGTGCACAGTAGGGTACAGAGATCCCATAGACAGCAGTAACTGGATTCAATGTAGAAGTCAGAATACTAGCTGGAGGAAGCAATCTACTAAATGATATGTCTGGTCAGGCATTCCAAATTATATCCTATAATAGATAGATTAATGCCCTCTTCTCCCCTAATGGCCATTAGTTTGCTAAACCATATAAAGGAACATTTGCTAAATCATAGAAAACATTAAAAAGTTTAATTAAGCTCCTTTACATCAGTATAAGAGATATGAATGGGGGATCATCCGTAATGGGTATAACAATTTAGAAGAACTCATCATCTTGGGTAAATGATTCCTTCCCGAAGGAACTCCTCTTTAATCTATGTTTATACAGGTATGTATTTAAAAAAATAAATCGACCTGCCAGTCCACACCCCCAATTATTTCATGTATAAATTTGCAACAAGAATATAACACTATCTTTCTCAATCTTACTAAGAGCCTTTTCCCTGGAGCAATGCTTCACATTTGGAATGATTTACTTTAAATCTTGAAAATACGCCAAAATCTTTAAAATGTTGTAATAGCTGCTGAAGATCCCCACACGGATCTAGCACAAAGAAAATAAATTATATCAGCAAAGAGAGCTGCAGGTAGAATTCTATGACCCATTTAAATACCATAGAAAAAGTTCTAAGTTTCCGACAGTCTTGTCAAATGCTCCTGCACTATTCCAAAGGGAAAGGGGCGGCTGTAAACATCCTAGATGTGTCTGCATCTGTAGAAGAAAAGATCTGAAAGGAAATTAAAGATATAAAACCTAGCATTACAGTATAACCTTTGTACATATGTCCTAAAAGCTCATACAATTCCCAATCATTATAGCACCCATTCCAATCAGCACCACTTTAAATGGTCAAAAGTTTTTCTCTGTCAAAATTGACCAGAACTAGGATTATATTTTCCACAGGAAAAGGCTCATCCTGGTCTAAATTTAAAAAAAACAAACAAACAAAAAAAAACCTTCCTAATGTTTGTGATCATAGGTAGAGATGGGCGAATTTCTCAAAAATTCGATTCGGTGACTTCGCCAAATTTTCAGAGAAAATTTGTTTCGGTCCGAATTGCTTTGGGACAAATCGCATTAAAAAACAGCTATTTCCAGGCTGCACAGAGCCTGCAGGGTGCTGTAGAACAATGTGCCATGCTTAAATATGCAGAGGGAGCTTGGTTTGGTCTTCATACAATATTGTGTTTTAGTATGACACGCACATGACTGCCGCCGCTCTTAGAATCGCTTCACTATAAATTTCCCTGGGCACTTAAGAGGGCAAAACTGACCAAAACACTGAAGTGGGAATGTAGCCTGATAAAGTCATGGCAGCGACAGCTGGAATAAAACAAGCTGAGAGCTCAGGTGGCAACATCAGTGACAGAGTGTGGAGGTGACGGTGGCAGCCACAGCAGCATGATTTCATAGAGTGGCACAATGACATTCTGGAGGTGGCAAAAACAGGAGTAGACCACAGAGTGGGACAATGACACAGTGTGTAGGTCATGGCAGCAGCAATATGAGGTCAGACAGTGGCACAATGACAGAGTGTGGAGGTCACGGCAGCAGCCACAGCAGCAGCATGAGGTCAGGCAGTGGCACAATGACATTCTGGAGATGGCAAAACAGTAGTAGGCCACAGAGTGGCACAATGACAGAGAGTGCAGGTGAACGTCAGCAGCAGCATGAGGTCAGAGAGTGGCACAATGACATTCTGGAGGTGGCAAAACAGTTGTAGGCTACAGAGTGGCACAATGACAGAGAGTGGAAGTGACGGCAGCAGCAGCATGTGGTCAGTGAGTGGCACAATGACACAGTGTGGAGGGCATTGCAGCAGCCACAATGACACAGTGTGGAGTTGACGGCATCAACAGCAGCAGCAGCATTAGGTCAGAGAGTGGCACAATGACAGAATGTGGAGGCCACGGCAGCAGCCACAGCAACAGCATGAGGTCAGGCAGTGGCACAATGACATTCTGGAGGTGGAAAAAACCGTAGTAGGCCACAGAGTGGCACAATGAAAAAGAGTGGAGGTGACGGAAGCAGCAGCATGAGGTCAGAGAGTGGCACAATGACATTCTGGAGGTGGCAAAACAGTAGTAGTCTACAGAGTGGCACAATGACAGAGAGTGGAAGTGACGGGAGCAGCAGCATGAGGTCAGAGAGTGGCACAATTACACTGTGGGAGGGCACGGCAGCAGCCACAGCAGCGCATGAGGTCAGGCAGTGGCCCAATGACATTTGGAGGTGACAAAAACAGTAGTAGGCCACAGAGTGGCAAAATGACAGAGAGTGGAGGTCACGGCAGCAGTCACAGCAGCAGGCATGAGGGTTAGAGAGGGGCCCACAATGACACAGTGTGGAGTTGAGGGCATCAACGAGCAGCAGCAGCATGGGTCAGAAAGTGGCCACAATGACAGAATGTGGAGGCCACGGCAGCAGACACAGCAGCAGCATGAGGTCAGGCAGTGGACAATGACATTCTGGAGGTGGAAAAAACAGTAGTAGGCCACAGAGTGGCAAATGACACGAGGTGGAGGTGACGGCAGCATCAGCATGAGGTCAGAGAGTGGCACAATGACATTCTGGAGGTGGCAAAACAGTAGTAGGCCACACTGTGGCCACAATGACAGAGAGTGGAGGTGAGGGCCCAGCAGCAGCATGAGGTCAGAGGGGTGGAAACAATGACATTCTGGAGGTGGAAAAACGTAGTAGGCCACAAAGTGGCACAATGACAGAGATGGAGGTAACGGCGGGCGCAGCATGAGGTCAGAGAGTGGCACAATGGACATTTTGGAGGTGGCAAAACATTTAGTGGGCCCACAGAGTGGCACAAGACAGAGATTGGAGGTGACGGGCAGCACCCGCATGAGGTCAGAGAGTGGCAAAATGCAGTGTGGAGGGCACGGCAGCAGCCACAGCAGCAGCATGAGGTCAGGCAGTGGCCAATGACATTCTGGAGGTGGAAAAAAGTAGTAGGCCACGGGAGTGGCACAATGACGGGAGAGTGGAGGTGACGCAGCACAGCATGAGGTTCAGAGAGTGGCACAATGACAGGGTGTGGACGGGTGACCGCAGCAGACAAACAGCAGCAGCAGCATGAGGTCAGGAGAGGGCAAAATTGACACAGTGTGGATGTCACGGCCCCAGCAACGCAGCAGACATGAGGTCATAGAGTGGCACAAAAAAACAGAGTGTGGGTGGGTGGCAAATACAGTCCCTGGTAAAGATGGGGGTAGGCAGATGGAGAAAAACGGCAGCAGAGTGTGGCATCAAGGTGGGCCATCAAAATAGTGGGCGGGTAGTTTAAC
>JAODAL010066485.1:0-17735 GCA_025379985.1 Phyllomedusa bahiana | reverse complement strand
AATGAACCCCAAAAACACAGGAGCGAATGAAAGTGTAAATGAAAACGCTTAGCTTTTCGAACCATAGCGGCTCTTCCGGGGATGATATTTTTGGGAGATTTTTCAATTTCTTTTTTTGGTTGGGGGTAATAACATGTAGCTGGGGGAAAATAAAGGGCCCCATAGACATTTAGGGCCATGATAAAGCTCGCCACGTGGGGGACGCCCTTTCCGCCTTTTTCCCGGGAAATGTGGCCTGATTTAGTCGGCGCTGGGGCGCGCCATTCGCAGTGTAAAGTCAGCCGCGCCCGGTGTTTGAGGGCAGTGCGGGATTGGCGCAGTGCGGCGCTGCGCCTATGATTCGCAGCCCGGGGGTAGTAGATCATACATGGGGGAAAAGCCCGCCGGCCCTCGCCAGTGTGTGGGGCGCGTGCGGGACTGCGCCCACAGTATTCCATTCGAGACAGGCGGGAAAAAACAGCGAAAATCATTAAAGTGCCCGTCGGAATGAATAAAAAATCCCCTTTTTAAAAAGGGCGAAAAAACATTTAAAAAAGATAAACTCAAAAAGAAAATGTTTTTAAAAAAAAAACATTTTCCAAAAAAAAATAGAACGGAGAAATATCAAAATTAGGATTTGGAAATTGCTGGGAAATACAGTAATTAAAATTTGAAAGTTTTTCTCATTGGTCGCAAAAACCCGGGCCAATCAAATAGGAGCGACATAAAACCATTTTTAAGTGGGGAGAACTATTGCCAAACAAAATAAAAGGGGGACATTTCAAAATCAGTACAAAGAAAAAAGAGGGGATTGGCTAGCTGCGGGGTTGGGCTATCTGGCCAATCAAATAGGAGGCAGGGACCCATTATTCCATGGAGATTTATTGCCAATCAGAATAGGAGCGACAGAGACCATTAAAAAACCTAGGAGAATTTGGGCCAATAAAATCAAAAGCGGGACAGTTCAAAATACAGTAAAAATAAGAAAAGAGCTGTTGGCTGAGTAGCGGCGGCTTGGCTATCCCAGCCAATCAGCGCGCGAGCTATTTCCCATTATAGTCTATGGAGGATCTGGAAATGCAATCCGAGTCAGCGCTGTGCGGCAGGGAGTATAAATAAAAAATAATTTTTATTAAGGTAAAAAAATTTCAGATGGGGGGGCGGGGCCCAGCCATGAGGGTGGGACTGCGGGAGGGTCCCCCAGGGCCCCTCATTTATGACTTCCGGTCCTTATATGGGAAAAAATGTAATAAAAGGCCCCCTTGGCGCCCGGACATCTCAGGCCCCTGGGGTCCCCTTCCAACTATTTTGCCCCCCTGCAATAGGGGGAGGATCCCCTTCCCGCCCGGGGAGCAGCCGGCGCCTTTTGCGTCCGGCCAGAAGATCACGCCGGGCCCGCCCAACCTCTTGCATCAGCAAACCATGGGTCTTACTGCCGCCCCGCAAGCAGAGGGCGGCGCGGGCCCACATATGGGGGGGGAGGAGCATCGCGGAGGTAAACCGAGGGCCTGCCCCGGGCCCGGGAAAAGTCCAGGACCGCTGAGCCGGATGCCGGCGGTTTTCTGCGCAGGCCGCGCCGCCCCCCAACTCAGACCCCGCACACCCTCAGGTCAGTGCGGGAGGGGAGGCGGCTCCCCTCGGGCGGGGGAGAAACCCCCTGCCCCCCGGAGTGCCAGTGATCCGGGGGGAGCATGCGGAGGCGCACAGGGGTCCACCCTTCCTCTCAAACCCCGCCCAGCCACCCTGCAGGGTGGATCGGGGTCCCCACTCCCCCCTGGGGGCCTCTTTAAAACTGGGCAGCTAAAGGCCCCACGGGACAAGGAGGCACCATCCTGATTCCTGCCCAAGGGGGGCGAGGCCCCATAGACACGGGGCCCGTTTGGACTCTCACGGACGGAAAAGCCCACAACCCGCTGGCCCCCTATCTCGGTTAGAGGGCGGATGCCCCCTAAAGGGGGTATTTAAACCCTTTCCAAGAAGGCGGGGAGCTGGGGGACCAGCGCTGTGGTTTCTCGCTCCCAGATGGCGCCTGCAGACTACACAGCCCAGAAGAGCCCAGTGTCAGCTATCATGGCCCTCCCCATAGCCACCCCCAGCCCTTCTGCGGAGAGCCCATGGGCGCAGGCTTTGGGGGGCTACCCCAATGGCTTGGGGCAGTGGCGGGGCTCGGGGGGGAGGAGGTGTTGGTTCACACTCTACGCCTCTGGCCCTTGACTATGCGGGCCCCCCTGCTGCTCTGACCCCGTTGGAACCCCAGGAAGCGCCTATATCGCCGACAGCCCAACACAGCCCAGGTGAGGGGGACCACCCCCAACTCCTCCCCTGGGGAAGCAGCCCCCAACTCGGGGTGTTTCCCAGGTCTAAACCCACCCCCGCCCCGGGGGACCCATCGGATCTCCCCTCAAACCCAGGCGCCAGGTTCCTTCCTCCTGCAGATGCTGCGTTGCACTGGAGGCCCCACCGAGCTGGGCTTGCTTCTTTTCTCCGTCAAAACAAGATTACGTCTTTGGCGCGAGAAAATGCAACAACCCTGGAGGGGGAAACTCCCCCCGGTCCATCCAACGGGGCAGCCCAAAATTTTTCGGTTCACCAACGGGAAAAAAAGCCAAGAATCAACGACCGTTTTATCCTTCTTCAACCCTCGTTTGGGGACTTGGGCAAAACATCTCCAACTTCCCTCCATCGGGATATCTGGAAAACCCGTCGACGCAAAAACGTCAGCTGGGGGGGCCGCCGGAGTTGTCAAGCAGGGCGACTCCCCTCCCCCTTTAATTTGGTTTTTTCAATTCATTCTTGGCCGCCCGGAAGGAACTTTCCCTGGAATTCGACAAAACCCATGAGCATGCGCCCCCCCAAAGCACTGCCCCAACAAACCCCTGGGAGCATTTGTAGGATCCCCACTTTACGATAAAGGAGGAACTTATGCGCAAGGCCCGATTGATGCAGCGGAAGAATTTGGGGGGACTCTTTTGCATTTTTCCTGACCTGTCCCGGGCACACTGCGTATGAGGCGGCACTTAAGCCCCCCCCTAGGGGCTCTTCTTCTAAAAAATATATCGTAAGTGGGGTTCCCCTTCTCAGCGGTTAGGCACTGGAAAGACGTCATCTTCCGCACTTGGGGGGACTTCCCCATCTTTATCTCGACCCTGCAATTGCCGGAGGTGTTCCTTCCGGATTGGCCTGCTGCTATCGCCATGGACTCCGTCAATGACCTGCCTCAGCTACGTGGCAACCAGCGACTAGGCCCCAAATGGTGCTTTTTCCCTCAGAGGTCCCGACCCGCCGAGACACCCCAGATAGCCCCCTCCCCAAGGGCCGGGGACCGATCGCTGAGGGTTCCTTGTGCGGACCAAGTCACGGTTCAATTTCTTAAATATGTTTGCCTTGTGTTTCTCATGTTTGGGTCCCCCCCGTCCCTGGGGGATGGGGAAATCCTGGATCTTACGATCCTGGGGTCGCGCTCCCTTTTTTTTTTTTTTTTTTTTTTCCTTCCATACCTCTTCAAATTTTTTTTGTGGCGTGGTCCCTGGTCCAGGTCTTTGCCTTGGACGGTCGACCTTGCTGCCCGTGGAGATGGTGGGGGACTCTTCATCCTGGGGTGTTTGCTTCTTTACAAATCTATATGTTATAATATTGCTTAGCTTCATCTGACCTTTGGCCCGGAGTAGAGGTGGGACCGCCCCCCCGGACCTTTCCCCCTTCCCCTATAACCTTTCCCCTATCCCCCTTTTTTTCCTCCTCCCCTTTTTTCCCCTTTCCTCTGGGGGGGTCCCGGGGGGGGGCTTTGCCCCGAGTGTGTTTGAGGGGGGCTCGGGGGGGACGGCTCTCTCCCTCTTTAGCTGGGGTGGTTTTCCCTTTTTCCCCCCCCGGTACTCCTTGCTTGGTTTTTGGGTTTGGTACCTGGGAAAAACCCCCCGTTGGGGGTAGACCCTTAGTACATGCATGGGGTTATGGGTTATATATTGCTATTGTTGATATTTGGCCTGATTTTGTTGGGCTTTGTTTTTTGTATTTGAAAGTTTCTTAATTTGGGGTCCACCTTTTGAGGGCTTGGGGAGGTGCCCCCCCCTATAAGGGGACTTTTGGACTTTGTCCCTTCAAAAATTTGTTATGGCAAGTACCCCTTATCCTTAACTGGGGGGATTTAACATCCCCCGAAAAAAGGGTAAAGGCCCTCTTCATCCATAAACAGAGAACACATTTCTTCCTTCAAAAAAACCCATCTCCTTTCCTCGCAAACCCAATCCTACCGTAACAAGTATTTAAAGTCTGGTGCCATAACATAGTTTTTCACCAAAAGTAAAGGGGGAGTGGCAATCTTCTTCCAAAATGCTTCCTGTTACGGTGTTAGAACCTATCGGGATGAGGATGCCAGGGCCCTTTTTTGTCCTATATCTCTCCAAAGGGCCGACCCTTACCTGGAAACATATAATGCCAAATTGGGCCCCCTATCCTTCCTCGTTTAAAAAATTGATGCCCCATGCATTTGCCAGGGTCGATCATTTTTGGGGGGGGGGGTTTTAAATTTTGGGGCTAACCGTCCCTAGACCCTCATCTGGGCCTCATCGATACCTCACCGCACCTTAACAGATGAAAAAGCTGCTACATACAGCACCTGATGGACGTTTGGAGGTTGTGCCCCCCCCGGAGGGGACTTCACCTTCTATTCCTTCCCTCACAACTCTTACTCCCCCCATAGATATACCCACCGCAGATTCCCTGCTTCGTGGGTGGTGTCGGGCCTCGGTGGGAAAAATCCTCCACTCGGACCCTGCCCCGTGCCTGCGTATTAGCCTCCCTATTACACCAGACCGGGGTTCTCTTGGAAACTGAATGGTCACTTCTGTGGATTCCCTATTTTCCAGGACCTTCAGAACTGTCGGACAATTTTTAAACAGTCCAGCAGTGATCCCTCTTCCCGCGGCCAATGGGGGGCGTTGAAGTGCACTCCAGAGGTGCCCTAATTTAAACAGGGGCGCGCCTCAAGAGAGAAGTGCTGCGAAATTGCGGGGCCCTCTTTACTCGCTTGCCGATTTTGAGGGCTAAAAAGACTTCGGGGTTTGGGGAGGACCCGAGACCATGACCCGCACGTCATGACATTCTTCAGTTTTGGAAAATAGGCATAAAAAATACAGACAGCTCTGCTCTGTCATTCTATTCCTGGTTTTAACAAACGGGGAAGTTTTGGCCCCAGCCTTTGGGATAAGAGAGCCGCCCATTTTGTCCCTTATAAAGAAATCGGGAGGTCGGGGGCCCCTTAACAAATGATATCTTGAAGGTCTTCCCGGATCTTGCTCAGCTCTATAAACTCCCTGAGGTGAATGCACAGGGGAAAATCCGTGAGTATTTAGCTAAAACTTTCCCCCCCCCCCCATCCCCGAGGACCCCTCGCCTCCCTGGAAAAACCCCCTTTTTCCCCGGAGGAGTTGGGCGCCATTAAATCCCCCCATCTGGCAAAGCCCAGGTCCCGGGTATACAGCTCTTTTCTAAAAACTTTCTGTCGGAATTGTCCCCGCCCCCCTTCCGGGTTTTTTGGGGTCCTACGGGATCCCCTTTTTTCCGGCCTTCCTGGGGCCGTATAGTGGGGATTTCCCAAAAAAGGGAAAGGACCCCCCTCAGTGCCAGAAAAATTTTCGGCCCATAGCTTATCAACACGGGTGCGAAAGATTTTCGCTAAGTTGTGGCGCTTTAGACTAACCCTTCCCCCACCATTTCCACCCGGATCAGGGGGGGATTGTCCCGACCAGGGGGCGAGGGACAACACTCTTAAGAAAATTTTCCCTGTCCCCCGGTTCGCCTTCGAAAACCCCGTGCCTTCTCCTGTCCCTGGAGCGGGAAAGGCATTTGATAGAGTACTTGGCCCTTTTGAGCGGGGTGATAGAGTCTCTGGGATTGGCCCGATTATGGGGAAAGGGAATGGGGGTTTATAACCTATCGGCTCAGATCGGATTTTGGAACTTTGTCCCCTCCCTTGCAATCGGGAAAGGCACCCGACAGGGATGTCCTCTCTCCCCAATCCTTTCGTTTTGGGCCCGGAAACCTGTGGGGGGCGCTCCGGAACGCCCCCGGGTGGAGGGAATGGGGGCCCTGAGATCATTCAAAAAGTTGGCTTTTTGCTGCGATTACTCCTGTATTTGGGGAACCCCTTCCCCCCTCCCGAGAGTAAAGGAGATATTAGACGAATATAGCCTGCGAGCAATATAAAAAAAACTGTAAAAGAGCTTGCTATGGGCTTAAATTCCCCGTCCCCCACCTGATTCGTGAGAAATCCCTTTCCCCTTTTCAAAGGGGGGAGTCTTTTTTCAAGTCCTGGGGGTCCAATTCCCCCCACACCCCGAAAAATTTTTGATCTCAATTTCGCTCCCCCTTTTAGCCCGGGTTAAGCGGATTATCGAAAAGGGACAACAAAGATTTTTCGTGGTTGGGCGTATAAATTTCTGAAGTGAATACCTTGCCAAGCTGTTGTATTGTTCCCGGCAATCCCCATTCTTCTCCCTAGGCCCTTTTTTGAGCCTTCGGAAGATAATCTCAAAATTTGTATGGGCAAAGGGGAAACCCAAGAATTGCGGAAATTCCCTTATAGGCCCAAACAGAGGGGGGATTCTTTTTTGGACTTTCAAGCCTATTATTGGTGCGGGGGGGGTGGAACCCCGGATTCCTTCAAGGAGGTTCTTCCAAAAATTTGGGGGAGGTTTGGGGCCCTGATTATGGGGCCCCAACCGCCTTTTCTGGCTGTCGCGTCAGTCTTACCTCGTGGTTGATAGCACGCGTCCCGCGTTGCCCGACCTCTGTCCAATATTTAAAAGGGATACGCTTCCAGGTTGGGGCTGTTTGCGTGGGCGGTCCATGCACCCCCTTGTTGGTAACCCTGATGTCCGAGCTCTCTCATCCAGGTGACTCGCTTGTGGGGGTAGACACATGCCTGGTTCCGACAGGGGCCCCCGAGCCAGGGAATTTTAGGGAGTTGATGTCTGGTAGGCGCCGACGGGGAACCCGGCGATTTTGCAAGGGTTTCACTATTATCAGCTGCGCAGCCGTATGTAGTGGAAACGAAGTCGTGGTGCATAGACCCCTTACCACCCTTTTAGCTGTGGTGCTTGGTAGATACTCAGAAAAGAAAGGGTCTTCGGCCCGTATGGTTATTCTCGCCCTCGGTCCCGCGCAAGCTGCCGTTCAGCACGGTTTGGGAGGGGGGAACTCGGAGTCCCCCTGGAAGAGGTGTGGTTCCAAACCTTCCCGTGATCCCACGATCCTCGGGGTCCTCCGGGCCCGGGCCCAATATAAAAAAGTTTTCAAAATTGGTATCGGGGTGCCGCACTCCTTAACCACTTCTCCCCCTCAATCCTGCAGTCTGTTGGAGATGTGGGAAAGGGGAGGGGTATAGACCCACATTGGTGGAGTGCCCTGCTCTGCAACCCTTTTTGGGTCGGGGGCCTGAACTTATCCAACACATCACGGGGATTAGCCTCCCGGGGGGACCCCCCACGGTGCTGCTGTTTGTATCCCTTTACCATTGCCTTGCTTAAGTCCCAAACCCCCGGGGATGTTCCCGTCCTTGCCGCCCGATGTACCCTTGATTTGGCTTCCATGCCAGCCCCAACCCTATCGGACGGATCGAGGGTCCTGCCCTTTAGCGTTGGAGGATTAGATCTGATTTTTCCCCCCCGTGCTTTAAACCGATATTTGAGTGTTTGGGAGGACTGGATTTCCTTTTTTTGAAAAGACCCCTATCTGTCCCATGCCCCAGAGGAATCGCCCGCGTGGGGAGGGGGGGAACCTTGGAGAGGTTGAAAAAAGGGTGGGGGGTGTTTGGGGGGCTCCTTTTCCCCAAACTCTCTTTTTTTTTAAGGGAGGCGGGGCGCGCCCCCCGGGGCCCGCTGTTTTAATTGGGCCCTGTTTATTTGGTTATTTTATGCCCCCCTTTTTTTTTGCCCCCCCTTTTTTTCTTTCTTTTTTATTTTTTATTTTTTCCCCGTTTTCTCTAAGGCTTGTATAAGATCACGTATTTTTCTCCAGGCAACGGCTCGCTTACGGGAATTTTTTTTCCATGCCTTCTTCTCAAAAATTTTCTAGGATATAAACCCCCTTTCAGTGCTCAACCTTTTCTGGGAATTTGTGTTTACCCCCGGGTTTTGGGATGGGTCGGGGGGGAAAAAAAAAAAAAAAAAAAAAAAAAAATGTACTTGACCCATTCCTTATTTTGATGTATCCTGAATCTAATACCCTTGCAATAATACTTTTTTAAATTTATGTTTTTTTCTATTAAAAAAAGATGTTTGTTTACGTAAAAAAAAAAAAAAAAAAAAAACATTATCAAATAAACCCTTTAAAATTTCTTTTAACAATAAATCAAAAAAATTTCCCGAACAACGCGTTTTGTGGGCGGGGGACGGTGTTACATAGGCAATTTAATAGAGAGAAATTGCCGGGAAATACAGAAAATTCAAATTTTTTAAGCTTTTTTTTTGATTTGGTTTCAGGCAAAAACCCTTCCAATCGAACAGGAGCGCAGTGGCCCCATTCTAAAATATGGAGGAGTATTGCCCTTTCAGAATAGGAGCGACAGGGGACCCATTTTTAACCAAAGGGGGAAGAAATATTGCCCCTTTGATTTAAATTGGGTCAATCCCTTTTCCCCATGGTTTTAATGGTTCACTGTCGTTTCCTATTCTGTTTGGGCCGGTTTCTCCCCGCCCAATGAAATAGCTTACAAAATTTTTAAAATTATTTGTTTTTCCCGGGAAATTTTCCCCAATTTCCAAATTTTCTTGATATTCCCGCCGTTCAAATTTTTTTGGAAAATGTTTTTTTTAATGTATTTTTTAAATTTTTGACTTTTGAGCTCTTTTTGGAATTTTTTTCCCCCTTTAAAAAAAAGGGCGTTTTTTTGGGAATCAACTCCATGCTGCAGGGGTGGGGGAGCGCCAAAGATTTCTTTCCGATTTTCCTATCTGCTTCCTCCATTTTCCCTTTCCCTCGTTTTCCCCTTCGCCTCCGCCGGAGCTTTAACCAAAATAAACCGGGTTTCTCCTGTCTGGGGCTGCCGGGGAGCTGCTTTGCCCGCACTTTGCCGACTCGCGATGTAATGCCTCGGAGTATACGGCGAACCCGGCGCCCCGGGCCCCGGAACCCCCTACCCCGTCCCCACACCGCGCCCTTTGGGCCCCCCCTTCATGGGGAGCCCCAGCCGAAAGTGGTAAAACGTCCCGCCAAAACACCGCACCCCTTTGCTTTCCGACGGGGGATTGGGGCCCGGGTAGAGGCGCGGGATACGCCAAAAAAAGGGAAAAAATTTCCCGTTAAATAAATTCGCCCATATTTTATTGAAATCAAAAATTTTGTTTTAGAAGGTTTTTTCCCCTGTTACGTTTTTCCCGGAAAACTTAAAATAAAATTGTCAAAAATTGTCACTGTATTTTCATACCCTTTCGTACCCTAAAACCCTTTTTTCGTGTGTGTGTATGTGTTTTAAGGGGGCAACAGCGGGAAAGGTATTTAATGGTTTGAATTTTCCCCGGCCAGGGTTCGCAAAATTTCCTTCAATGCCCAGACACTTTCCCCCAAGGAAAGGACCCTTTGGGGGGAAAATGAAAGGCCAATATTAGATAGGTGTCGACAGTATAGACTGTCGTTTTTATTTTTTTAAACGTTTAATTTTAAAGCAAGGGTTTTCTCCCAAACTTCCTGGGTCGGCCTTTTCCCTTTTGGGAGTGACATAGAGGGGTGGGTGCTCACCCCCAGGGTTTTTCCACTCCGGGTTTTCCCCGGGAGTATATAATCACCCGGGTAAGCCTGACTAATTTTGGGGTTAAAAACCCCCTGACTACCTTTTGGGTTTTGGGGGAGCCCTGCTGGGAAAAACCACAGGGAAAACTTACGGCTGTCAGAAAGTTGGTCTTTTTTAAAGTAAGAGCCCCAGACGGGCGGGCGTTTTTTTTGTTTATTTTTTGTGCATGCCTTGCACTTATTTTTCTGTTTGCTGCTAATAAAAGTACAGGGGCCCTGTATTTTTAAAACCGGAATCCGTCTCTTTTGAAACATTTGAGTCACGACCCCAGACCCGCAAAAAGCTCACAGTATATAAAAATAATATTAGCCCCTTGTTTTTTTTTAAAAATTTTTAGAGATTCCGTTTAAATAAAGGTCCTTAAAGGGGCCAAAAATTTCTGTAACCATTACCATTTCTGGTTTCCCTGTATATTCATGTTTTTGGAAAAGGGCGATGTGGCGGGATGGGGGGGGCAAAATTAAAGCCCAAGGGGTGTCGGTGTTTAACTGCAGTTACATCTGCGGGTTTAACATACGGGATGGAGTGCCCCCCCGCGGCATTTTAAATAAAACAAAAGGGGTTGCCCGTGCCCCTTTCCTCCCCGCAATCAGGCCTGCCGCTGGTGGGGTTTGGGTGGGGTTTCCCGATTGGTTTAAAAGGGCAGCTAAAAGCCCTTTTAAAGGGCCCTTTCCCATTCCCGCTATGTTTCTCATTTGCAGCGGGAAAGGGGCCACGGGACGGGAACGGGGGGGCGTCAAGGGGTTTTAGTATGCTTCAATTTTTTTTTTTTTTTTTAAATTCATAAATTTAATCATTCTTCCCATATTTGTATACCCTATGCATGTACAGGCATCCCCGTTTTACCCCTTCCTCTTAAAACTGTCCCCAAAGTTACAAAGCAGACTTATGGGGGCTGGCACCTGTAGTTAAATGTTTTAAGCAGTTAGTAGCTGTGGAACGACAATTTTCCAGAATGCCAAAACCCAGCACATGATTTTGAAAAAAAAAGGGGTTTAAAATCTTTTTAAACAGGGACACAGACAGCAAAAAAATGAAAAAAACCAGGGCTGTGGATTGGGGAGCCTTTTTTGCAGGAGTGGGAGTCGTCATTTAAAAAGGAGGGGGACTCCCAAAACATAAATAAGTTGGTCCATTTAAATTCGATGCAAAGAGCAAGAGGAATTTGGGGCCCCGGGCCGGGGCTGCTGCTCCCCCAACTTCGCCTCATCACATGAGGAGTGTAATTTATGACATGGGCCGGCAAAGCGCTGGCCCCCCCGGGGGAAAAATCCCGCCCCAATGCAAAAGGGGTTTTTAGCAAATTTTTCACCTTTCTTTCAAAGAAGTAGAAGTCAACCCTTCATCAACACTGACTTTTGGGTGAGGGAAAATTTCCCTTTTTACCCCGACATTGTTAGAGATTTGCCCCTGTGGGCACCGCTTTTAAACCCCAACCCCAAATTAGTGTAAAAAGAGGCCCCTTTTTCTAGGGCCCGGAAATAATTTAGATCAGATTTGAGGGCCCAAATTTTTGCAGGATCTGAAAGGAGGGGAATAATTTCTCAGAAAAAAATTTTAGAGAATCCCCCAGAGGTTTTGCATATTTTCAATTTTTTGTGTTCTAAAGTCCCCCATCCAATAAAATATAAATTTTTTTTCTGACAAGCAAAAGGGTAAAAATGTTTTTTACTTTCCCGGTCATATTTCACAACCACTACAGGGTTTTTTACATGAGGCTAAATGTAAAATTTTTTATACGTCATCCCTTTCCCATCTTTTTACATAAATGGGGACCTCAAGTATTTTGGGATCTGCTTTTTTCTCAGATTTTTTTCCTTGGGAATTTCATTGTTCCCGTTTTGCTCCCAAAAAAACCCAAAAATAACATTTTTTTTATTTTGAAAAAATTTTTGGGGGAAAATCCACCTTTGGCTTTCCCGCCTGCCGTCCTTCTTGGGGTTTTGGTTTTGGGGTCAAGGGATATTTTTACCCAAAAACTGATCCCAGGTCTCTTCTACACTTCCCAGTGTTTGGTGCAGACTGGACCTTGGGGGGGGGGTACAAAACAGCTTTTCTAAAAAATCCCCCAGGGAATTTTTTCAAAAGATCAAAACAAATTTTTACCCTTTTGCTTGGGCATGTCTGTTCTCCTTTAAAAGTTTGTTTTTGGGATATTAAAAGGGGATAAAAAAACCGGAAAGTTTACCATTTTAATAAAAGGAAAAATTTTTCAAAATTTAAAAATGCGGGCCTGTATGAGGAGTAAAGGGGTTTGGAGCGGAGGTTTTGGGAAAAATTAGGGGGTGGAGTCGGGCCCCCCGGCCCTTTCCCAAAATGCACAGCCTTTGGTAAAAAAACCCCCTTTTCTGCCCCTATCCAAAAAATTTAAAAATTTGGGTTAAAAATTTTGGGAAAAAGACCGGTTCTAACTTACATAAAAAAATTCAACTTAAGAACAAACCCACCCGTCCCCCGTCACCCTTCCCAACCTGGGACGCCTGTATCCAAATGTAATAGGCGTATTTTAAAAAAACATAACAAAAAAATCAAAAGTTACAGTAAAATAATTTTATATTTGCCATTTTACTTTTAAAAAATTTTTAAAAATTTTGAAATTTAAAAAAAAACAAAAAAAAAGTTACACCAAATTGGTTTTTTGTTGGGGTTTTCCCTTTTTAAGGCCGTTTATTAAAAAAGTAACATCATTTTTCCTTATGTTGAACCCTGTAGAGAAAAAAAAAACCAAACGCCAAAATTGTGTTTTTTGTGGTTTTTTTTTTCATTGCAAAAGAGGGTAAAGTTAAGGGAAAAAAGGTTTTTTACTCCAAACCAATTTTTTAAAATAATTTTTATGATTTTATTAAATTTTAAATGACCCTTTGAAAAAGCCGGGCTTTTACTCCAAAAATTTCCCATTATAAATATTTTTTAAAAAATTTTTAGAAGGGAAAAGCTTTTTGAAACTGTAAATCAGATTTTTTTTCAATAGAATTCTTCTATACACATTTACTTAATTTTTTTATAATTCATTTTTCGATGAAACGTTTCATCTAAAAAAACCTTTTTGGGAAAATATATATATAATGTGAATTTTTTTGGGCATTAAGTCGGGTTTTTACTGGGCATTTGGAATAATAAAATCATGAAAAAAAATTTTGGGAAAAATTTTTTGGGAGGGGGGCATAGCAGAGATTTTGTTTTAATTCCCCCCAAAAAAAGGGGACCCCCCCAAATAAAACCTAGCGGGAAAACATTGTTTCAGCCCCCCCATACACAGGGCCTGTCCCCAAGGGTGGGCCCGAGACAAAGGGGGGGGGAGGGGGGGGGTGTTCCCCTGCCCCCTTCACCCCAAAAAAACCCCCCTGGGGAAAATTTTGGTTTTTAGCAGGTGTTGAAGGACCCGGGGCCCGGGGGTCATGTGAAAATGGGGATTTTCACCACAGTCCCAAACATCCCAGGACGGAGACAAAAAATACATTTTAAGTAAAAGGGGGGAAGAGGGGGGAGAAAAGGGGCAATGATACTAACAAAACACACCTCAAGGGGGGTGGTGAATTTTTGGGGGGATGCTGGGACCCCTAGTTCTAAAAAGCCCAGCATGGGCCCAAATTTTCCATCCTTTTTAGATTTAAATCACTTTCAGCTGCCAAAAAATTTGTCCTTTACAAAATTTTATATACCCCTGGTTTTTTGACTCTTCTAAAATTTTAAAATATAAATATAAAAATATATAAAATTTAAAAATAAAATAAATAAAAATATTTTATAATCACACACACACACTAGTATGCCTGCTATAAATTTTTTTGTGAAAAAAAAAGACATCCCCTTAAAAAAGAGACATAGTGCAACCTTAGGAGCAAAAATTAATTTTAAACCTGTCCCTTTTTTTTTTTGGGGAAAACAGGGTATTTCAAAATTTTGCTCTATTTTGGTTTTCACCCATTGAAGGACCCAATCTCCCAAAAACATAAAATTGGGAGTATTTTTGCACTTTAGATAAAGACCCGGAAAAAAAGTGATCAAAAAGTTGGATCTAAACTCAAATTTTACCCAAAAAAAAGTTTTCACTTTTAGCCCCCAAAAAATTCCGGGCCCCACTCAAACTGTAGGTTTGGGAAATGCAAAAGAAATTAAATTTGGTTTCAGAAAATGGCGGGCCCCGGGAACAATCAGGGGAAAAAAAAAAATGTTTGGAAATTTTTTTTCAGTAACAAAAAAATAACCAAAAACCCTTTCATGGGTAACAACCTCAGAATACAGAAATACATCATTTATACCCAAGAAAGTGAAAAGCCCTAAAAACAAAAAAACTGCGGACATGGCACAAGTAGGTTTTTTTCCGTTTTCCCCCCCAAAGAATTTTCTAAACAGCTTCCCAGTACAAGGCCGCCCCCGGGTTACAAAAAGGTTAGGGACTGTTGGTTTGTTTTTTAAAAGGGGTTTTCTCACTACAAATTTATTCATCTTTCCTCAGTCCCTGTTTTTTTTTTTGGGTTTTATTTTTGAAAATTTAGGGGCGTGTTTACGGTTCTTTCAAAAGGGTGCATAAGGGAAAAACCCGGTCTGAGCATAGCAAAAAAAATGCTGGCAGCCTATAGGAAGATTTAAAAAAGGGTTTTGGGAAACTATAACAACCAGTGCTGGCAGCCTATCAGAGAGATTTTGAAAAAAACCTATTTGCTATAAGCAAAAAACCCGTGCTGGCAAAAAATCAAAGGGTAGTTTAAAAAGGTCTTTTTAGCAAAAGAACCATGAAGGCCGTATAGGGAGATTGAAACGGGTCTGAAACAAAAGCGGGCCCCGTGCAAGGCAGCTTTTCAGGAGAAAATCAAAAAAGGTCTTTTGGGTAAAAAGCTTTTTCCAAAAGTCTGGCAGCCTAAAAAAGGGAGAATCCCCCAACAGCTTGTACTATAGCAACCAGTGATTTCGCCAAACAGGGGAGATTTAACAGGGGGGCCCGTAGCTATACGACCCGGCCCCGGGAGCCCCATCAGGAGAGTTTAAAAAAGGTTTTGTAAACTTATAGCAAACCCGTGCTGGCCCTATCAGGGGAATTGGGAAAAGGTCTGTACTATAGGGGACCTAGGAGCGATTCCCGCCCTTTAAAAAGGGGATATCTAGGAAATAGGTTAGGACACTGTTAAAGGCCCAAAATATTGCCCAAAAAGGCCTTTTTTTTTGCAAGAACTTTAACAAAAAAGCAGCGATCCCTTTTAGTGAACAAACCCCCCCTTTTAAATTGAATTTTTTTGGGAAAACAGAAAAAGGTATATGTAGTTAAAAAGAAAAACCCCCCCAAAAAGGGTTTTTTTTTTTCATTTTTTGGGCAGTGCAGGGGAAAGGGTTTTTTACATTTGTTTTGTGTCTATGCCCCCGCAAAAAAGGTTTCACCCGGTTTTCCCGCTGTGGCCCCGCTGGGAAATTGTTTTTCCACACTTCAATCGCGTGGGGAAAATGGGAAATACAAATGCCACATGCCACAAAAGTCTACTTTTGTAAATAGAAGGGGAAAAAATAATCGGGGGCTGTCTGTATATTCTATGGTTTCGATGAATTACAACCCAAAAAAAAAAAGTCCAAACTAAAAGGCAAATTAAACCCCAAAAGGAATGACGCATAAAACCCGGAAAAAAAAAATTTTGGCCATTTTTAAGAAATGATTGGGAACGGGAAAAAAAAAGAAACTGAAAATTTTATCCCTGAAATTTTTCACATTTTTGGGAACCATTTTTGGTATTTAAATTGACGGTTATAAAAAATTTTGGGTGGGGGCCAAAAATAAACAAAAGGGGGGGCGATGACAAAAAGGAAAAATTGAAAAATATGGTCCCAAAGTATAAAGGGGGCAACAATTAAAGTGGGATTTCATTTAATTTCTTTAAGCTTTAGACAGTATGGTGCCAAAGTCAAATGATTAAAAATTTTTTCTGCCTGCAAACCCCCTCCCGGGTTTGGGCAAAAAGCCACAAAAAACCTTTTTAAAGCAGTTTAAAAGTCACTAATGGGTCAACCCAAAAGCCCATAAAATTAAAATTTTTTTTTAATATTTTGATAAAAGCAGCACAGTCACTTGGGTTAGCACTGGGGGGAGTATGAAAAACCCCTGATGGTTTTCCCGGGGAAAGTGGGCCCCCTTTTATTGGGGACAGACAGAAAAAAAAGGGAAGGGAAAAAAAAGATTTATGTGTGTATTTACAGTTTTTTTTCAGAAAAATTTTAAAATCGGTCCCCCACGAATCAACTCCCCTGGTGAGCCCCAAGAATCAACTCCAAGGGGTCTTTTAAAAAGAAAATTTTTTAGTGGGCCCCGAGAATCAAAATTTCCCTTGGGGGCCCCCCAAAAATTTAACTCCAAAGGTTTTTAAAAAACAGGGCTTTTAGTGGGCCCCGAAAATCAACTTTCCAAAAGGAGGGCCCCCCCAAGAATCAACCAATGGCCTTAAGAACACCTTTTAAGGGGGGCCCCCCGAGAAAAAACCTCCATTGGGGGGCCCCAAAACAGTCTCACGGGGTGGGCCCCAAGTTTCAACTCCACGATGGGTCAAAGATTAAATTTCACGGGGGGCCCCCAAAAAATTTTCCATCTCCACTGGGGGCCCAAGAATCATCTCCATTTGGAGGAAACAAGAAAAAACTTACGGGAGCTGCAAGATTAAAACCCCACTGGGGGCCCCCAAAAGAATAAAATTCCCACTTGTCCCCAAAAAGAACCCATCCCCACTGGGGGTCCCAAAAAACCCCAACTCCACTGGGGGCCCCCAAGAATCAATTCCCCGGGTGGCCCCAAGAATCATCCCAAAGGGTAACCCCCCAAAAATCCCCTCTACTGGGGGAAACCCCAGAACCATCTTCACTGGGGGGCCTCAAAAAACACCACTTTTGGGGGCCCCCCCGAACCATATATACAAAAGGGGCCCCCAACTCCAATGGGGGGCCCCTCTTAAAAACAAACCTTACTAGTGGGCCCCCAAGATAAAACCCCACGGGTTTTTTGGGCCCCAAAAACAGCCCCAGGGTGGCGCCAAGAGTAAACTAACTGGGGGGCCCCAAGAGTCAAAACCCACAGGGGGGCGCCAAAGAGTCAACCCCCACGGGGGGGGTTCCCCAAGAAAAACCCTCCATGGTGGGCCCCAAAAGAATCAACTTCCCACTGGTGGGCCCGGGAATCAACTCCACGGGTGGGCGCCAGGAAAAAAACTCCACTGGTGGGCGCCAAAATCAACTCCACGGTCCCCCCAAAGGGAATCAACTCCTTGGGAGGGTCACGGGGAAATTTCATCTCTCTAGGGAAACCCCTTTGGAATAAATTCACCCTTTTGGGGGCCTCGGGGCACCCCATCCAATACTGTGTTTGCCCGGGTTTTCATAAATTTGGGTTTAGGTTTTTTTCCCTCCTCCAAAAACAATTGAAAAATTTTGGGGAGCCCCTTTAAATTTTATAACCCCTCTGTGTTTGAAAGAATAGCCATTGCTATGAAAATGAAAAAAAACCTAAATTTTTCGAAAAAGAAGGAGATCGGAGCCCTTTCCTAGAAAAAACGGAACTTTAAACCCCCCCTTTTAAAGTAAAAATAAGAAAAAAATGGGAAATTCAAAGGTCGGATCTAAAATGATGTGTTAAAAAGTGATTTCATTTTTAACCCCCGGGTTTAAAACAAATTTTCCATCTATTATATAAATATATTTATAAAAAAATATAAAAATTTTTAAAAAATTTATTTAATATTAAAATTTTATATAAAATTTTTATAAAAAATAAAATTACCACAACCACCCCCTTTATTAGGTACACCATGCAAGAAACGGGTTGGCCCCCCTTTTGGGCCTTCAGAACTGCCTCAATTTTTCCTTTGGCATAGTTTAAAACAAGGTGCTGGGGGCTTTCCCTCAAGATTTTGGCCATTTTGGGACTGTTTCATAACATTTTTTGCCGCGATTTGTGGGCTGCACATCCATGTTTTGGAAATCCCCCTTTCCCCCACAT
>JAODAL010066484.1:0-17735 GCA_025379985.1 Phyllomedusa bahiana | reverse complement strand
GGGGGGTTCAACTGAATGCAATTGCTTGTCTGTACTTGGAATGACCTTGCAAGCACAGCCAATCAGAATGGGGAGCTTCAAGGGCTCATGTTGGAGATAGGTGCTGGTCCCAGAGGATAGACCATCAGCTATCTACCTATCAATATGGCATCAATGTTTGTGATGGCAAAACCCTTTAAGAGGGGTTGTCTAGTTTAATAAAATCACAGTTAAATAAGGCCATAGTGGGGAAAAATGCAAAACAACTGACACTTACTTTCCAGTCTCTTATCGCTGCCCCTTCGGAGCTTCCTGGGATCCACTTCTCTTCACTTCTGGGTTGTCTTCCCAACACACAATGATTTGCACACCATTCACTCACTATTCAGTGTGAGCCTCTCCTGTGTGTCCAAGAACCTCGAAGTGAAGAGTGGTGGATCCCAGAGAGCTCCAGAGTAACGATGGGGATCAGTAGGTAAGTATCCACCCTGGCCTAATTTTACTGTTGTTTACTGTTGTTTCATTGAACTGGGCAACTTCCTTAAAGAGAATTTCATATAGTGGGCCTAAGAAATCCAAATGCTGACTATTAGAGTGATTTGGGAGCATGAGAGGGCAATAAATTGAATGAAGTGGAGGACAGATTGGAGTCTAGCATAACCCCAAGAGAGCAGGTCTTCTGCTTGGGAGTTATGATAGTACTATAGACTGCACTAACACTATCTATATATACATATGTCCTAATGAAATAGTGATAAACTTTGCAGGCAAATTACATAGTAGAAGTAATCCACCAAGGTTTTGCTACAATCCTTAGAAATAGGTTTACAGGATTAGAAAAAAGCTCAGCTTTTTTTTTCCAGAACAACATATCTGTCCACGGGCTCTTTCCAGTATTGAGGCTTTGCCCAACTCACTTGAAAGTGGCTCTGTTCTGGAAAAAAAAAAGACCCTGTTTTCTAATTCTTCACAACCCTTTCAAGAAACATACGTCTTTAATATATATGATTTTATTTTCAAAGCAAAATGCAATTGCATTATTTACAGAAGAGCTGAGAGACCAAAACAGGCTGAGCAGAGCAACGGCTGGAGAGTCATTGCAGAGGGCGCTAGGCTGGTAAAGTTCACATACTTTTTACTTATAATATGGTTGTCCTACATTAGAGGGCAGCATTGTTTTTTTACTAAAACAGACTTTTCTACGGGCTGCATCTGTTTTTTCAGATTAACACCATTTAAAGGGAATCTGTTGCCAATTTTTTTTTTTACTTATTAAATCAAGACCCTGATCCATATTCTTTTCTTCTCAGTCGTTTTTATTTCCCGATTGTACATTTCTCTATTCAGCCGTCTATATATGATTGTGGGGAAGACATTCTAGCTTGCACTGCTTTAACAGCAGTCAGAGAGATACTTTACAGCAGCTTCATGCACATAGGATTCTTAAGACAGGTTCTGTCCCATAGACTTGTATAGGAGAGTTTTCACTGTGAAGGGAGGGGAGAGGGGGAGCTGTGACATCTCCTCTTGTGACTGGTGGATTCTGTGTTATCTGTACACAATGGGGTCTCCTTTCGGTTTGACCCTGCTGTTACTGATACTGAGCAGACACTGCTGAAAAGCTCTCTAAACAGAACAGGAAGTGTCAGACGATTATTAGGCTTAGTGGCCGAAGTGAAAACTGCAGGACTTAAGTATTATTTTAAAAATACTGAAAGTGATATGGAAAATTAAAATAAAACATAACCAAAAATTCCTAAAAAATGTGTTTAACATAAAAATGTGATTTAAACAGTAAGTAATTTTTTGATGACACATTCCCTTTAAATGAATGGACTGAAACAGCAATACCAAACTCAGCCTGTGGACAAAAGTAGCACCGTTCATGGAATGAAAATAAGAGCTTTCTAAACTCAGAACACCCCTTTAAGTAATAGTTTGGACACCGTTTTCTTATCCAAAACTATATCTGAACTCTAACTGTATATATATATATATATATATATATATATATATATATATATATATATATATATATATATATACCTCACCCGGCCACTTTATTAGGTACACCATGCTAGTAACGGGTTGGACCCCCTTTTGCCTTCAGAACTGCCTCAATCTTCGTGGCATAGATTCCACAAGGTGTTGCAACGATGCTCAATTGGTACCAAGGGGCCCAAAGAGTGCCAAGAAAATATTCCCCACACCATGACACCACCACCACCAGCCTGAACCGTTGATACAAGGCAGGATGGATCCATGCTTTCATGTTGTTGACGCCAAATTCTGACCCTACCATCCGAATGTCGCAGCAGAAATCGAGACTCATCAGACCAGGCAACGTTTTTCCAATCTTCTACTGTCCAATTTCGATGAGCTTGGGCAAAATTGGAGCCTCAGTTTCCTGTTCTTAGCTGAAAGGAGTGGCACCCGGTGTGATCTTCTGCTGCTGTAGCCCATCTGCCTCAAAGTTGCCGTACTGTGCGTTCAGAGATGCTCTTCTGCCTACCTTGGTTGTAACGGTGGCTATTTGAGTCACTGTTGCCTTTCTATCAGCTCGAACCAGTCTGCCCATTCTCCTTTGACCTCTGCATCAACAAGTCATTTCCGCCCACAGGACTGCCGCTCACTGGATGTTTTTTTCTTTTTCGGACCATTCTCTATAAACCCTAGAGATGGTTGTGCGTGAAAATCCCAGGAGATCAGCAGTTTCTGAAATACTCAGACCAGCCCTTCTGGCACCAACAACCATGCCACGTACAAAGGCACTCAAATCACCGTTCTTCCCCATACAGATGCTCGGTGTGAACTGCAGGAGATTGTCTAGACCAGGTCTACATGCCTAAATGCGCTGAGTTGCCGCCATGTGATTGGCTGATTAGAAATTTAGTGTTAACGAGCAGTTGGACAGGTGTACCTAATAAAGTGGCCGGTGAGTGTAAATTTTAGTGTGTTTGTGTGACTGTGATAGGTGCTGTTTAATGGTCTTGGGCATCCTGAAGGATACATTGACATACATATAGTGATTATAGGGACATAAGTACCTAGTAAAAACTCTACGAGATACAACTGGGTAGATTTACTGTGTCTTGACTGGCAGCCACTGTTTAGGAGCACTGTCTTATCCATTGGGTATACTAGGCAGTTGCCTGGGGTCCCTGGTTGCCTGGTCAGAGATATGTTCCAGGAATCTATAGCATTGCTGGGTTGATACTAGTTATTTAACTGTTTGCACATCCTCAGGATGCTTTCGGCTCACTTCCCCACCACTTAGTCTTAAAGGCTGCTGGGAGAGGGGAGTTTTATTTTTGTTTTTTCTATTTCATTTGACGGAGTCACTATTAAGGAAGGAGTCCCAAACTAACTAGGCTCCTATCTACCTGGGGTGCTTAAAGTTTTTACCTCAATTTAGAAAATATATAAAAACTTAAACATTTAAACTGCCATTTCAAGTGCTCTTTAACACCATTTATTTTATTAATTTAACTCTGAACAGTTGAAGTTATGACATGCTGAAAAAAATCCACTGGGGCCCTGCCTATTTACATACCTTTATTTATATGTATTATATAAAAATGTCATAAAAATGCCTTAAAGAATTCTCTCTCACTATTTTGACATTTGGCAAATATAAATAATTTTGATGATCCTAATTGACCTAAAACAAGTAAGGTTTGTTCTCATTTCATGTCAGATAGTGAGAAAAACATGCATATGTGTCTTTTTATAAAGTGTATGGAAACTTACGTTTTCAACTGCATATTAGAATAACTAACACTAACTAATATATATATATATATATATATATATATATATATATATATATATATATGTATATATATATATATATATTGTGAGCTTTAGCGGCTCTGGGATCGTGACTTCACGTGTTCAGGCAGAGACAGAGACGTATTCCAGTATTACAGGGCTTCTGTATTTTATTTAGCAGCAAACAGAAAGTACAACGTGCAAGGCATGCACAAACACAAACAAAAACAAAACGCCTGCCCGTCTGGGCTCTAACTAACAGAGGTCAGCTTACTGTCAGTCTGCAAGTTCACCCTGCTGGTTTTCCAGCAGGACTCCACCCAAGGCTTGAAGGTAGCCAGGGGTTGTAACCACCATAGTCAGCTTACCTGCTGACTTTTATACTCCAGGTAAACCCCGGAGTGGAGTCATGGGAAGTGAGCACCCACCCTGCTCTATGCTCACTCCCAATGAAAGGCCGACCCAGGAAATGGCTGAAGCCATACTAACATATTACGCATGTTAAACATATGTCGACAGTCTAAACTGTCGACACCTATTGAAGTTTGGCCTTTCATTCCCCCAAGTCTCCTTACCTTGGGGGCATGTGTTTGGACATTGAAAGGTGCATGCCAGGACACTGGCCGGGATGTACACTCCATTGTACACCCTTCCTGCTGTTGCCACCTTACATATCCCCCCCCCTCTGCTCAGACCCGTGGGGCGGAGCACCTTGTGCCCCGAAACTATGTACTCTAGATAATGCGTCTGCGTTTGCTTGTTGAGACCCTGGACGGTGTTCTACACAGAACTTAAAATCCTGTAGGGCCAGGAACCACCGGGTCACCCTCGCATTCTTCCCTTTGTTTTGGGCCATCCATTTCAATGGGGAGTGATCAGTGATCACCCTAAATTGCCTCCCCACCAGATAGTACCTCAGCGCCTCGATTGCCCATTTCAGAGCCAGACATTCCCTCTCTACAATCGAGTAGTTCTTTTCTGCCGCCGACAGCTTCCGGCTGAGGTACCCGACGGGGTGCTCTTCCCCATTAACCCTTTGGGACAGGACTGCACCTAAACCCACCTCTGAGGCATCCGTCTGTACTATGAATTCCCTTCTGAAATCAGGGGTAACCAGTACAGGTCTCTTACAGAGTACCTCCTTAAGTTTCAGAAAGGCTTGCTCAGCCTCCGGGTTCCACTTTACTAGGGTGGATTTTGCTCCCTTGGTGAGATCTGTGAGAGGGGCAGCTATTGTGGCAAAGGCTGGCACAAACCTCCTGTAGTAACCTGCAATGCCAAGGAAGGCTCTAACCTGTTTCTTGGACACAGGTTGAGGCCAATTTTGAATGGCCTCGAGCTTGTCTACCTGGGGTTTGATGACCCCTCGGCCAATATTATACCCGAGGTAGCGAGCCTCCTCTAGCCCTATTGCGCACTTCTGTGGGTTGGCCGTTAGACCGGCGGCCCCTATCGCATCTAGGACTGCTTGCACCTTAGCCAGATGCGAATCCCAATCGGCGCTGTAGATCACCACATCATCCAGGTATGCGGCTGCATAGTTTTTATGCGGCTGCAGGATGATGTCCATTAACCTCTGAAAGGTCGCAGGGGCCCCATGCAAACCAAAGGGAAGGACGACGTACTGGAAGTGTCCCTCTGGGGTGGAAAATGCCGTTTTCTCTTTGGCCTGATCTGTGAGGGGAACCTGCCAATACCCTTTGGTGAGGTCTAAGGTGGTCATATACCTCGCTGGTCCCAACCTCTCGATCAGCTCGTCGACCCTTGGCATGGGGTAGGCATCGAATTTGGAGACTTCATTTAACTTGCGGAAGTCATTACAAAACCGCAAGCTACCATCTGGCTTAGGGATAATCACGATGGGGCTGGACCACCCACTTTGGGACTTCTCTATTACCCCCAGGGCTAGCATTTTCCTCACTTCTTCTGAAATGGCTTGCCTCTGGGCTTCTGGCACCCTGTATGGTCTCAGCCGCACCTTTTGGCCGGGCTCGGTGACAATGTCATGTTGGATGACATCTGTCCGGCCAGGCAGTTCAGAGAATACCCCTCGGTTCCTCTGTAGGAACTCCCGGACCTCCTGTCTCTGGACCTCTGACAAGGACTCCGCGATACGGACGGGGGGTAACTCCTTGTTTGGGACTCCCCTGACTCCCCTTGCAGCCACCAGGCTTTCTCGGTCCTTCCAGGGTTTGATGAGGTTAATATGGTAAATTTGGTAGGGTTTTCTTTTTCCTGGCTGGAAAACCTTGTAATTCACCTCACTCACCCGTTCACAGATCTCATAGGGGCCTTGCCATTTAGCTAGGAACTTGCTCTCTACAGTTGGTACAAGTACGAGCACCCTGTCCCCGGGCTGAAAAGACCTTACTCTTGCGGTCCTGTTGTAAACCCGGGCCTGGGCTTCCCGGGCCTGTAGCATTTTCTCCCTTACAATTGGCATAACTGCCTCGATCCTGTCCTGCATGTATGCTATATTATCTATGACACTTCTGTAAGGGGTTTCATCTTGCTCCCATGTTTCTCTGGCTATGTCCTGGAGCCCTCGGGGATGTCTCCCATATAGCAGCTCGAATGGAGAGAACCCCGTGGATGCCTGTGGGACTTCCCGGATGGCGAACATAAGATAGGGCAACAGGTGGTCCCAATCCCTACCATCCTTGTCCACCACCTTTTTTAACATGCCCTTTAAGGTTTTATTAAAGCGCTCGACCAGACCATCGGTCTGGGGATGGTACACGGAGGTGCGCAGGTGGGCAATTTTTAGCAGGCGGCATAGCTCTTTGGTTACCTTGGACATAAACGGGGTACCCTGATCGGTCAGGATCTCCTTGGGGATCCCTGTACGGGTGAATAGCTGAAACAGCTCCCTAGCTATCCCTTTAGAGGAGGTATTTCTGAGGGCTATAGCTTCAGGGTAGCGGGTGGCATAATCCAGTACAACCAAGATATGCTGGTGCCCTCTAGCTGATTTAGGGAGGGGACCGACCAGATCCATGCCAATCCGCTCAAATGGTACCTCTATAATGGGGAGAGGAACCAATGGACTGACAGAATTCATCCACTGCCTTGTAGATGCCGGGCCAGTAGAAGTTACGCTCCACCCGCTCCCTAGTTTTCTCCGCCCCCAAGTGTCCCCCCAACACATGGGAATGTGCCAGCTCTAAGATCATACGGACATGTGTTCGGGGTACTACCAACTGTTCCACCACCTCTGTTGGCGTCTTTCTCACCCGGTATAATAAATTGTCCCGTACGGCGAAGTGCGGGTAGACCAACTCCTCCCCTGGTTCCTGCGGTCTCCCATCAATGACCTTTACGCTTTTCCAAGCGTTACCCAGGTTAGGGTCCCTCACTTGTTCTGTGCCAAAATTCCCTCTCGAGACTGGCAAGGAGGAGAGTTCTAACTCAGAGGGGGTCTCCTCTGGGTCTCCAGCCAGGACCGACAAGGGAAAAGGCACAGGTTCAACATTACCACTTGTTTGGCACACGTCATTTACAGCAGGTACATCATTATACATTTTATGAGTTTTATTTCCCCACAGGTCCCAAAACAGCGGAAAGTCACAGCCAATAACTGCGCTGTGAGGTAAACTGGTCACACACGGCCACCTCATGTTGAGTGACCCCACAGGCAGTCTCTATTGCCAGTATGGCAGTGGGGTAGTCCCTGGTGTCCCCATGGATACAAACTACCCCTATCCGGCGTGAGAGTAGTTGCTCTGGGCTCACCAGACCGGCTTGCACAAGGGTCACTAAGCTCCCCGAGTCCAGGAGGGCCTGCACCAAATGTCCATTAATGGTAACAGGGCACTCTCGTCGGTCCTTTCCAGCAGCGACCCGAGTGGAATATGACGGCCGGGCAAACCAGGAGGTACGCCTCCCCATCCCACATTCCATGGGTTCCTCCCTGCCCGGGCAACGTGCCGCCACATGTCCCAGTCCTTGGCATCGCCAGCAGACTAAGGGGTCCCGGGCCTTAGAAACAGGGTCCCGTTTTGGGGTAGGTGGCCTCTCCCCCCTTCCGTATACCCGGGAACCCCCTTTCGGGACAGGAGCAGTCTTACCGCGGTTGGAGGTCTGCGGATTCCCCGGGGTATGTAGGACCTGCAGGAACTCCTCTGTAGCGCTGTACCGTTCCACAACCGCGACCAATTCGTCCACGCTTTTGGGGTCGGTGTACCCCACGCACCTCTGGAGCTTGATGGGAAGGGCCCGCACAAAACGGTCACAGACCACTCGCTCGACCACCTGGGCAGGTGTGTGGGTCTCCGGCTGTAGCCACTTGTTGGTAATGTGGAACAGGTCGTACATTTGTGACCTGGCGGGCTTGGCCGGATTAAACTCCCAGGCTTGTACTCTCTGGGCCCGTACGGCCAGGGTGACCCCCAGTCGGGCCAGGATCTCCCCCCCGCAGTTTGTTGTAGTCCTTGGCGTCTTGGACACGCAGGTCGAAGTAGGCCTTCTGCGGTTCGCCCGTTAGGAAGGGAGCCAGGACATCCGCCCACTGGTCCGCCGGCAGCTGCTCTCTCTCTGCTATCCGCTCAAAGGTCCCCAGGTAGGCCTCGATGTCGTCATCCGCGGACATCTTGCGCAGGGAACCTTGCACCAACTGGCGGGCCGTGAACCGAGCACTTGTTGGTACTTCTGGCCTTGCAGCCAGGGTCTGTAGCTGTTGCTGCAGCGTGTGGTTTACCTGCTGTTGCTCTTTCACCGTGGCCTGGTGGGTCTCAATTAGCAGGCGATTCGTCTCAGCTTGCGCCCGGATGGTCTCTTCGTGCGCTTTCTGCTGGCTGGCCGCCATCAGCTGGAGGTTAGCGTTGGCTTGAATTAGCTGCTTCACCAACTCATCCATTTTAGCCGCCTCTGCTGACCGTGCGGTAGCTGCTTGCACCCAGGACATACGTTTTTCCTCTGTCTCAGAAGAGTACTTCCTCTATTTTGCCCGCATCCTCCACCATGTGTGAGCTTTAGCGGCTCTGGGATCGTGACTTCACGTGTTCAGGCAGAGACAGAGACGTATTCCAGTATTACAGGGCTTCTGTATTTTATTTAGCAGCAAACAGAAAGTACAACGTGCAAGGCATGCACAAACACAAACAAAAACAAAACGCCTGCCCGTCTGGGCTCTAACTAACAGAGGTCAGCTTACTGTCAGTCTGCAAGTTCACCCTGCTGGTTTTCCAGCAGGACTCCACCCAAGGCTTGAAGGTAGCCAGGGGTTGTAACCACCATAGTCAGCTTACCTGCTGACTTTTATACTCCAGGTAAACCCCGGAGTGGAGTCATGGGAAGTGAGCACCCACCCTGCTCTATGCTCACTCCCAATGAAAGGCCGACCCAGGAAATGGCTGAAGCCATACTAACATATTACGCATGTTAAACATATGTCGACAGTCTAAACTGTCGACACCTATTGAAGTTTGGCCTTTCATTCCCCCAAGTCTCCTTACCTTGGGAGAATGTGTTTGGACATTGAAAGGTGCATGCCAGGACACTGGCCGGGATGTACACTCCATTGTACACCCTTCCTGCTGTTGCCACCTTACAATATATATACTGTATATTTTAGTCTTTTATTACTTCATCAGATTCTCTGGAAGTGATAGGTCCTCTTTAATACTGACTATAACCCACGGCCAAATCACACCCAAACATAACTGGGAAAATATGGATTATACTATCAATTTTGAAATACCAAACTCAAAGCAGAAGATGCAAGAAAAGCTTTGGTAACTGAGCACCAACTCACCCCTTTTAAGTTATATTAAAAGTTGAAGGAAAGCAGCAATCTGTCTTGATTTCATTGATATTGCACATGACTCCTAGAACCTTTAGGCTTAGTTTACACAGCGGATTTGGCCGCGGGTTTCGGCACGGTTGCCGCGGCCAAAACCTCATCCAAATCGCGCCCCGTATGCCCCCAGTTCATTACATGGTTTCCTATGGGAAACCGCGTTATGATTCACACGGTGCGGGTTTGGCCGCGGCTTTGGTGCCAAGGCCTTGCCACGCGTGTGTGAGAAGTCTCCTGTCAATTCTTGACAGCGAGTCTTCAGTGCGGTGTCCGCGCGGTGTCAGCCTGGGTTTCGCCGTGCTTTTCGACACGGTTGGGGCACAGGTTCAGCCCTGCCTATTAATTTGTATGGGCGAAAACCTCACCACAAACCGCGCCCCAAACCACGCCCGCAACCGCGCCGAAAGGCGCGCCGATAAACCGCGGCAGGAGATGCGAGTTTGAGGCGAGGTTTGGACGAGGTTTTGACCGCAGCAACCGTGCTGAAACCCACAGCTAAACCCGTCGTGTGAACATCCCGTTAGAGATCATGTGGAGTCACTGGTCATACATCATTCAGCCAAGACATTTAAACCACCTGAATAAGGCTTTGTTGGTTACCTTTGTGTTGGCAAAACCGCTTTGACTCATCAAGGTATGGTCTCCACAAAAGTCTAGCATTACAATTTCTGGAAGTAGCAAATCAGGACCGTCGTAGATTGGACTTGTTTTTTCAGCATGTCATAACTTCAACTGTTCAAAGAGAAATTAATCAGCAAAAATTTTTTATCCTATTTAAATAAAAAAATAAACTAAATGGTGTTGAAGAGCACTTGGAATAACAGTTTTAATATTTAAGTTTTTATACATTTTTTAAATTGAGGTAAAAACTAAGTAACTAATGACATGGAGAATTTGGAGATACAGACTTGGGGTGACCATGTGTGATGAGTATATCTGTTATGCCCCCTTTTGTCACTAGTAAAAACCTTGCTTTACTATGGGACAATTACTTTTTCAATTGTCACAGGAACATGAGGAGAACAAGGTCATCCTTCAATGAGGACTCTTTAATGAAGACTTTTAAAGACCTGCTGACAGAAAGTATGAAGAAACACATATTGCAGCCGGCATATACCAAGACTACTAAAAATACCCGACTCACAGAAGGAGAGGTGATTATCACTGATCATGTTTATGACGTTTGCCATTTATACCCAACTAGTTAGTGGTGTTAGCATTACAAGCTGTAGTAAATACTGAACAAAAACAGGGTAATCTCTGGCACTGCTGATTTAGAATAAGCTCAAGGATTCTTCATGTGAATATTAAATAATAGGATTTATTCATTTCTAAGTGTACAAACAACACCTTTTTAGAGCTAAACCACTTTGAAATAATTCATGTATTCATTGTTTGCAGACTTCTGGTCCATAGTTGAGTGTTTACATTTGCACCTCAGCCACAGCAGTGTGCATCTGCGCCATTTGTTTTGCAATTTTTGAAAGCTGCTGACCATTTTTGGAGAGGATTCTACTATAATGCAGTCTATCAGGCCTCTGGCTGGGCTTATGAGGAGCACATAAATGGTAGACATTTTTGTTGGGCCTCCTGCTGCCAGAGCAATGCAGCAACAATCCATGAGCCATGAGCTAAAAGAAGCAGCATTCTCCCTCTTTAAAACTTCTCAGATGCTGCAACCAATAGGGACTTTGGCATCTATGTTTGAAAGAGAAAACGGGGTAAAATGTCAGGAATTAGAGTTTTATCTGATTCTGGATATTAGAGCATAATACAGGCCAGGGATGGTGTGAGCACAGGAGCCATAACTATAGTGAAATACTACATAAATTGTGGGAATTATATAGTTCCTATAACATAGTAGTATGTCATATCTGTGCCCTACTCCCGGTAGAGAAGTGGCTGTGCCAAAAAAGTAATTAATCAATAAGCACCTTTAAAAAGCTTTTCCTATCCCTTTAACATCTGCAAACTTACCAATATTTAAACTGGAAAAAGCAGAACATCTACACCCCTTTTTTAGAACTCCCCAGCAAATTGGTCCCTGTATGCAACTTTTTGTACCCCACCTCTTTGCAGTTCATTGTGTGGGATTGTGCTGCTGAAATTGGGAAAATTGTTGGCAATTATGCTTCTGATTTGTTAGTATTGTTAGTTTTTGGTGTTAATACTAGACACAAGGTAATCATCCACCTTTTCTACCCCATATGTTTCATATTTAGACTGTGCATAGCCATATACAGTATGTAGAGCCAAGAAATTGGGCAGATGCTATAATTATAATTCAGGAAAACATTTTCCAAAAAAAAAGTTTTAAAACAGGTTGTGAATATCTATGATGGGATCTGATCACTTTCCAACACTAAATTTAGTGAATTGTAACTATTTAAATGCTTTTTTTCCCCAACAGGTGGCTGCACAAATTGATCAAGTCCTCGGCGATGTACAATCGTCTTTCAAAAAGCATATTTCTTCTCTTTATAATAAAAGGTAAGATGCTCTGTATTGTGTTCTTCTAAATATTAATCTGGTATCATTGCAGCTACCTTCTAAATGCTGTTGTAATGTGATGCTGTAAATATGAATGTATTAAAGGGGTTGTTTGTAAAGAGCAGCTCCATCTCTCTGGAGGACTCACCTAGCCCATGTATCACAAGGACAGCCCATTTATTTTACATTTTTCCTACCCATGACAAAAGTGTACATCATGGGCAGCTGTCCGTTGTCATATCCTGATGTATATTTTCATTATAGTAATCTAAGATTATTGCGAATGTACCTGCGAGGTCGGCAACAGCATGGCTGTAAAACACAACCCTGCTTCCACCTCAACTTCTAGAATTGGAGAAAACTCAGATTGCAGCAGTTAGCCTCTTCAGTGCTCCAATTGCTTGGGTGCACCTTTGTAGCCAATGTTCACTGCTCACATCAATGGAACATCTGTAGTTTCCACATCATTTATTCCCAATGGTGCTGAAAAATGCCAACTGGAAGCTATGAAAGGTCATACACATGACCACAGGATGTCCTGCACTTATCACTAAGCTGTTAGGGTCCCTCATATCACTACCAGGGTTCACCAACTGTTGTATGCAATGGCTTCCCAGATTATGACATTAGCAGATAAGAAAGAGTGTTGCTCCTAAGCAGAGGAATAATAGAAATCCTCAGCAAGAGGCCCCCATACTTGAACCCGATTCCAAACAGAACCAGGATTTATTGCTAAAGACGATATTCCACTCTGTAGCAGCTTGGGTTTCTCATTCCTGGCATCACTGCAAAGATAGCAGTGGCTGTCTGTCGATGGTAGGACATATATTGGACGCAGTGACACCAAATTTCCTTCCACTTTGCTCTTGGTCGGGAAGGAGTGTGCAATGAAGTGTTCTCTGTGTCTTGATGGTTGACAAAGAAACTGTAGGGGTGTAGAGTTGTACTTGTGCCACCTGCTTAATATGTTTAATGCTGATAAAAATACCAGGAAAGTTGAGTGATATGCATTCCCATCTTAAAGAGTACCATCACCGCCACAGAGAAATTGATAGTAGATGAAATTTTCTGACTTTTCTCTAATACATGTCATTAGCAAATCAGAGAATTTACCTCAATATTACAGGAAAACAAGTTTTATTTTCACTTTGTCAGTCAGAGATCATTAACTAGTAGGATTCCTTTTGTGGGATATGCCAACTGTGCAGGGGGAGCTGAGGGCTTCCCTAGCTACAAGGCAACAGGGGGAAAGTACAAGACAAGAATCAGTATAGAAAAGCACCCAGGTTGCACAGAAGGGAAGAGAAAGCATGAAAGAAACCAGGCTGGCTATACACACATCCAGGCTCGGACTGGGCCACCGGGGGATCGGTGAATCCCCCAATGGGCCCCCCCGAACCACTGTGGGCCCCGGAGGCAGTGCCGCCGCTCCCTGGGCCCTCCGCGCATCCGGTCACTGAACGCTCGGGCCCTGCGTCCCGAGCGCCCAGAGACCGGGCCCGATAGCCAGTGACTAATGTCCCTGACTCCCAGGGCTGCGCGGTGGCAGCGGAGCCGAGCGCCGCCCGCGCTCCGCTCTGCTGATTGCCCTGGCAGGCTTAAGGCATTACTGCTGCTGTAGGCGGCACGGTGACGTCACTTCACCGCGCCGCCTATGCAGTGCGCCAGTAGAAGCCGGCGGCACCTCGGAGCGGCAGGAGCAGGAGCCGGAGCCAGGTAAGTGGCGGTTGGTTTGTTTTTTGTCTTTTTAATCTACCTACGGGGGCCCTGACTACAAAGGGGGCCCTGGCTACCTCAAGAGGGCCCTGACTACCTCAAGGGGGCCCTGACTACCAAGGGGGCCCTGGCTACCTCAAGGGAGCCCTGACTACAAAGGGGGCCCTGGCTACCTCAAGGGGGCCCTGACTACAAAGAGGGCCCTTATTACAAAGGGGGCCCTGGCTACCTCAAGGGGGCCCTGGCTACAAAGGGGGTCCTGACTACAAAGGGGGCCCTGGCTACCTCAAGGAGGCCCTGACTACAAAGGCGGCCCTGGCTACCTCAAGGGGGCCCTGACTACAATGGGGTCCCTGGCTACCTCAAGGGGGCTCTGACTACAAAGGGGGCCCTGGCTACCTCAAGGGGGCCCTGACTACAAAGGGGGGCCCTGGCTACCTCAAGGGGGCCCTGGCTACCTCAAGGGGGCCCTGACTACAAAGGGGGCCCTGGCTACCTCAAGGGGGCCTGACTACAAAGGGGGCCCTGGCTAACACAAAGGGGGGTCCTGAATAATACAAAGGGGGGCCTGGCTAATACAAAGGGGGGCCCTGGCTAATGAAAGGGGAGCCCTGGCGAATGAAAGGGGAGCCCTGGCTAATGAAAGGGGGCCCTGGCTACAGAGGGCGGCCCTGGCTACAAAGGGGGCCCTGACTACCTGTAGGGGGCCCTGGCAGCCTAAAGGGGGCCATGACTACCTCCACAGTAGCTAAAGGGTTTGGGGGGGGCCCCGACCCTTTCCCGAACACTAGCTAAAGGAGGCCCCTAACTGCCTGTATACTACCTAAAGGGGCCCTAACTGCCTGTATACTATCTAAAAGAGACCCCTAACTGCCTGTATACTACCTAAAGGAGACCCCTAACTGCTTGTTTAGTACCTAAATGAGGCCCTAACTGCTTGTATAGTACCTAAAGGGGGTCCCTAACTGCTTGCAGCCTATATAAAGGGGACCCTAACTACCTACAGCTTACCTAACTGGGGAAAACCCAAACCTACCTACAGCCTAACTAATTGGGACTCACCAACACCTACCTTCAGCCTACCTAACTGGGGTCCCCAACCTAACTGTAGCCTATCTATTTTCCTAAAGGGGGCCTGCTATATCTACCTGGGGCTATTTACCTACCCACCTGTGGCTAAGTACCTACCAGCCTGCCTTGGGCTGGCCTACCAACTTATCCAGTGGGGGTCTACCTACCTAAATAGGGCCTATCTAGTTACCTGGGACTTTGCCCATTTGCCTACCTACCTAGGGGTTTTGCCCAATATTGCCTGGTAAATATATTTAAGAGGGCAGCAGCCCATAGTTGTAGCATTATCTCCAGGAGGTTAGTCCTCTCCCCACCTTCCAGCCCCTTAGGACACTAGGCCTCTAAGTTATGGCTTGTACCCGCTCTCCCACCCCTGGGTAGTTTGTACAGAGGGGGAATAGGTAAAGAGATGCTGGAAAATCGAGGATTCTAAGATATTTGTGTGTAATTTCTGCAGGAATGAGTGGTGGCCGGGACAAGTCATCATGACGGTGTGGAACGGATGCAGAAGAAAAGGGAATAAGAACGACTCATCAGATAAGACATCTCCGGTGAGTCCCTGATTTCAGGGGTTATTTTTTATATTGTAATGTGATGGTGACCTGAGCTGGTGTCGGACCACTATGTGGTCCTCATATGGCAGTGTTGTAGGTTATATCGGCGTTACTATAGTGGCAGTGTACATGTGTTCCTGACTGTAAGAGTGAGGGAACACCTGTCCCTGTGATAGGAGTTAGACTTTTACTTTCTTGCTGGTGTGTATTTTAGAAGGTGGTGATGTGCGTGACCAAAGGGGAAAAATGGGAGGGGGATATTGTTGGGGCTATAGAGGGGGATATTGTATGTGGGCCGGTGGGGGATATGGATGGAGCTACTTAGCCCTGTGTCTATGATATGTTAGACTGTGACAAATGTGTGACTAATTTGCTATTGTACTACCCAATACAGTTCTTTTTTGCACACTTTATGTGGTAAATGGGCGCATTTATGTCCGAGAGGCCGGTAATATTTTCATGTACATTAGGGTGGGCCCCCCCAAGATCAATCCCCCTGTGGGCTCCAGACCCCCCAGTCCGACACTGCACACATCAAATCCTAGGCGTGTGGGGCATGAGGGTTATAGGAAACCATCGCTATCAACTGCTAGAGACGGGATAGCTAGGCCAAAGGGTACTCTGGTGAAACCGAGGACTGGAGTGGTATGTCGGGTCCAGGCAGTAGCAAACCTGCATTCATGGTGCCATTGTCAGCAGCATTTTCCAGGAGCTGCTTATGCTTCTGGGTGGATCAAATAATTCTTTCTGCTGGTTGTCCGACTGGGCCATCCAGTACCTATTTGCTATCTGTGCATGCTCTCACATAACCACAGCTCCCAACAGCTTGATAAGAATGGCCAAGATGGCAGGCCTTTCGAAAAAATACTGGAAAAAAGCTTCTTAATATAAATCTTTTACTGTGCATCAAAAATATAAATACATGATATAGCCTTTAGGCAGACAGCTCAGCATCTCGGCAGTGTCCAGTCTAATGGCTAGAGACTGATATGACGAACTTTTCAGGAACACCCTGAGGATGAGTGTGCTTCTATGAAAAGTGCTTATGAAAATGTGTGGTTTGCATGATGGCCATATAATGTATTTATATTTTTGATACACAGTAAAAGATTTATATAGAGAAGCTTTTTGCCAGTATTTTTTTGAATTGATTACATTGGAAGGCGAGGGGGCCTGGATCATTGACAATGTTTGAAAGTGCTGCATAAATAAGGGGTCAAAATATTTCTTTTTAGATGGTAGGCCATTCATCAAAATGACTAACCTACCTCTCGCAATCCACCTACCTACCTCTCTGTCTGTCAACTGTTCACAATGTCTTCGAGTGTGTCATGGAAGCAGTTAACAATCTCTCACCAAGAAGTACACTACCCAAAAGTAGCCTCTGAGAGCCTTTTTACAGGGCAGCAGGGGAAGCACTCTTAAAGGGGTTTTATCGTTTGATAGAATCAGCTCAAGTGTATGAAAGAGCAGTGACATCATCATTCTGTGTGTGCAGGAGAAGTGAGAGGACGTCGGTTTTGCAGACCTCCTGCTTCTGGCTGCAGTTCTCATGCTTCATGGTGGCAGAGTTCTCAGCTCCAGGCTGTACAAGCTCCTTGTAACCAATACCTTCATTGGTGTAATTGCTGTTATATACACAGCCTGAACTGATGAAGCAAGTGTGAGACATGCCCTCTGCCCCGCCCCCCTCCCATCAGGCAGAAGGTAAAGCAGACTGTATAAGGCTGTGTTATATGAGGGGAGAGTGAATCTAGCATACTCAGTACATAGAACTATCACTGGAGCCATCACATAGGGCTGTCCCAGCTTCTCTATTACAAACACAGCCATCAGGCAGGTCGATTCTCACAGCTAAGAGGGAAGTAAACACAGAGTGTGCAGGCAGCCAATCACAGCACAGGGGGCGTGCCCAGGGGGCGTTTACCATCCAGGGGCGTGTCCCAACAGGCTGAATGAAATGTCAGCCAGCCAGTCACAGAAAATGGGGCATGTCCCGACCAGCTGCTGCAGAAATAGTTGTAGATGCACAGTTTAGCTCATATCTATTTGACTAAGTGACTTAGGTAATGCAAATCAATTACAAAAGTGCTTATTTTCTGTCCCCATTATTAGAGACATGATCTTTGTAGCGAGCCAACCCCTTTAGGTCCTCATGTGTGAAGATCCAATGTGTAATTAGATAACAACTGTATCTGCGTGCGTTATGTAGCAATGCAACACTTCTATCTGGGTTTGTTATTTTTTTGTCAATGAATGTTTGTATAATTTCTTTGTTCTCTTATTTCAGGTGGCCTGCTAACTTGACCAGGTTCATGGTACGTTCATACATGCCCCTCAACTCCATTTCTTGCAAT
>JAODAL010066483.1:0-17735 GCA_025379985.1 Phyllomedusa bahiana | reverse complement strand
ATTCATTTTGACACCAGCTGATGTATGAGAACCAAAAAAAGCATCTAAACTATGTGAAAGAAGAGAGACTGGATCTAGTTCCTAGAATTAAAAGAGTCACTACCAAATGCTGCAATACATGAAAAAACTTTGAGATTCTTAGTTCACATGTTTTGATCAAAAAATGTTTAAGCACCCTCCGGCTTAAAACGGGATCTCAAGGCGGGTGGTCCTACTCTATTTTTACCTCTCATTTGAGTCCAATTCAGACTTCTCATTTGGGTCAACAGACCTCCATAATACTGAGAGAAAAAGAAAAAAAGCACCAACCTTAAAAAGCATACTGCACTGGTCTAACAAACTGTGGAGGTGGACGGGGTGCAAGAAAACAAAATGGAGGCATCCATTCCTCATTATATAAACTAAAAGCAATATATGCCAAATGCAAGTTAGTTCTGCACAAAAAAAACATTTCTGAAAAACACAATGTGAACCTGGGTGCCCACTTGCATGGTTAAGGCATATATATATATATATATATTATATATATATATATATAAAATATATATATATATATATATATATAAATATATTATATATATATATATATATACATATATATATATTTATAATATATATATATATATATATATATATATATACACACACACACATCCCAATACAAGTGACACACCATCTGCTAAAAGGGCTATCAAACAAGACATGGAAACCTCTAAAAAAGCATTTATCCTATCTGCAATGCATGAAAAAATCTTTGAGATTCTTAGTTCACATGTTTTGATCAAAAAATGTTTAGCCGCCGCAAGGCTTACAAAGGGATCTCAAGGCGGGTGGTCCTCCCTTATTTTTACCTCTCATTCGGTCCAATTCAGATTTCCCTCATTGGGTCAACGGTTAGAGTAGGATACCCGCCTTGAGTCCGTTGTAACCCCAAGGGTGGCTTAACATTTTTTGATCAAAAACATGTGAATAAGAATCTCAAATTTTTTTTCATGTTTTGCAGATAGAAAAATCCCTTCTTTGAGTTTCAATGTCTGTTTGCTCCCAAAATGTGGACACATTTGTCTTGACTTTGAGACTGTCATATTATAGAGGAGAATAGAGCGAGCAAACTGCGCATGAACGGCCAATTCTCCCTTCTGAATGGAGTGTTTCAAAGGCCTATTAATGAGAAATATGGAGGTCCCAGAGGTAGGACCCACAACTATTATACTATTTTGCTGATATACCATAATGCTATATTGTTTGAGATGGAAATACCCCTTTGATACAGCAAAATCCCATTGAAACTGTCAAGTTAAAGATCACTGCATTCTGGTCTGTAACTTATTAATTGTCAAGTTTGGTACATCTACTGTACAAGGCCATGACACAATGCAAGATGGAAGACTTCAGGTACACCTCAAATATCTAGTCTTCAGTTTCACAAGATAATATAGCACTAATTATTGTAGAACTACCCCAGTATTGCCCTAAAGCCAAGTGCAGCTCTAACCTGCCAAGATGTAGAAAGGATACATACAATGATGCAGAATATAGTATTGCTTGCATTTTGAGATCTTTTTCCTTATTTACACAAATGCCTGTTACCATCCTAGTGAGTTGCAAGAATGTTTTCCAGGTAGCAGATTGGTTACAGCGATTTTTATGACTAACCTATTTATCTAAATGTGGTTTGCAGATGTATGCTGCAAAAAAAGAAATCTTCATCAGTTGCATAGAATGGAAATTTTTGCAACAAATCTGCCCTGTGTGAACACTCCTTAACCGACATCCGCAGTGGCTGTTTTGGTCAAGTTTCCTTTTCTCTTTAGTGATCATTGTATAGCATGCTGCATTATCCTTCCAAGTAAAGAAACCTGATGGAAGCTTTGTAGGTTAATAAGAAACTTCACTAAACAGATCATAACTGACTGGTCTTATCCATCATGGCCCGGGTAATAACAGATGTCAGTTGTGAACCCAAAGGAATTATACATTGATAGCACAGCTTGATTTGTCCAGAGACAAAGATGCAAATAAAAGGTGTTTTTCCTTTTAATTACTGACAGTCTTTTCAGTGTGGATCCTTTTTCTATCACCCATCATATTATAGCAGTTGAAGACTCTGCCATTAAATATCTGTTTTTTGATCCCTCTCCTGGTTCTTTCAACTTGATCCCTATGGCCACAATTAGGGATGGGCGAATCGATTCTGCACGAAGTCGAAGTTTGGGGTGATTCGCGGGAACGAAGCGTGTTTTTTATTGCTAAAATGGCCGCAAGTACATGGCGTGACATGGGGCAGAGAACTCTGGGAGGAAGAACGGAACACCCTCAATGACATGTGCAGACATGAAGCCAATCAGAGACTGGCGGGCTTCTGTGACGTCACAGCCCTATAAATAAGGACGGCACGCTCTCTCCTTACAGTTCTCTCGTTGTGCCCTGACATAAGCGTCCATCTGTTGCTGCTGCTGCTGCATAGCTCTCACTCAAAGCAAATTGCTTTTATCAGTGATTGGTGGGAGGTGGGGGGAACCAAAGTCTGTCATTTGCTTACCAGCGTTCGGTATCTGCTGATCCATTCTGAAAGAAAATGCTTTTATCAGAGACTGCTCCTCTTCCGTTATCATTTTGTTTTAGTTTGTGGAGTATTCTCATTAAAGTCCAGGGTGGGTCGAATTCTGCCCCATATACATTTTAATTTCACCTGTTCATTTCAGTAGGGAATTTCATATCCAAGGATTTCTCAAACCGTTACTGGTCCATTTGGAGTCAAATACAGTGTGTTTTTTTACCCCCATATATACCTCTAAATTTCATCTGGTCATTTCTGGAGCACATTTAATATCCAAGGATTAATTAAGCCTGTTGTTAGTGGGTGTATTTGTAGTAAAATATAGCGTGTTTTTCACCCCCATATACGACTACATTTTTACTGGTCATTTCTAGGGGCGCATTTCATATGCAAGGGTTAATTAAGCCTTGTTGTTAGGGGGTGTATTTGTACTAAAATACAGCGTGTTTTTCACCCCCATTATACGACTACATTTCTTCTAGTCATTTCTGGAGTGCATTTAATTTTCAAGGGTTAATTAAGCCTGTTGTTAGTGGGTGTATTTGTACTAAATTACAGCGTGTCTTTCACCCCCTTATACGACTACATTTCTTCTGGTCATTTCTGGAGCGCATTTAATATCCAAGGGTTATCCAAGCCTGTTAGTGGGTCCTAGTGAAATACAGTATGTTTTTTTTAACCCTACATACCTCTAAATTTCATCTGTTCATTTCTGTAGGGGATTTAATATCCAATAGTTACTCAATCCTGTTAGTGGGTTCAATTGGAGTCAAATACAGGGTATGTATTTATCATATAGAGATATCTTCATTAAACAGAGTCTGTACATTTTAGAACAAACAGTATGTCAGACAGAGAGGTGGCAGGCTCTTCACATGCGAGTTTCACAAACATTCCTGGAGCTGGCACAGGTCGCAGCACAGTAAGGAGACGTCATAGCAGGGGTGACTCGGTGAGGCCAGAACTGCCGGTGTCATCTAGCGGCCGTGTGTTGGCTAGCAACCCAAGGGTTCTTGATTGGTTGACTAGGTCATCCACTTCCTCCCAGATGACAACTGACATCCCCATCCAAGAGTCGGTGGGAACGTCAGACACAACCCTTAGTTGGCAAGGCCTGGGAGCGGGTCAGTGGCCCTCACCTGTCCTCAACCCGCCTTTGTCCCATTCGGTTCCCTCAGCCAGAGATCTACTATGTGGCCTGGGCTCACCGCCACTATACAGTGAGGACGAACTCTTTGAGGACAGTCAGTAGCTACTTGGCAGTGAAGAGGTGGGGCAGACATCCACTGCTTCATGTCCTGGAACAGAAGCTGCAAAATCTGTCTGGACAGGGGACTGGAGATGTGGCGCCCACATCTCACGGCCACATGAGTCCGGTGGGGGCTGAACTGGAGGAGGAGGACATTGGAGAACAAGCAGTGTCTGGTGAAATGAGTGGTTTTTCTACTCAGGTGACAGGAGGGGAGGAGCAGGAGCATCCGGAGGAGGTAGAGGGAGATAAGGAAGACGAGGCAGATGATCCAGAAGCAAAGTGGCAGTATACAGTGGAGATGGAGGCAGGGAGTCCCTCAGAGTCACTTGCGCAGATGGCCTGCAGCATGCTGATTTGCCTGGCTAGTGACAGTCGAATAATCACCATCTGGCAAAGGGATGACTTCTGGCTCTCCACCCTATTGGACCCTCGCTACCAGTCCAAAATGGGAGCCTTTTTCCCAGCTGCCGAGAGGTCAGGTTAAAAATTTGGCTTTACTATAGAGAAAATCCTGTGTAGTTTGTTGGGCCATGCCTAGGGTGTGGCATCGTCCATCCTCTGACAGGTCTGACGGGGGGTTCCTCATCACTCACGTCCCACTGCCACGGCTGCTATGGGGAGGTTAGGGGTAGGAGCAGTAGCAGCTCCATAAGCAGCAGCCTAAGTCTGGAGTCGTTGATGAGCAGCTTCCTTCCTTCCTACTCAGCAGCACCATCAGGCCCTGGAGCAGACCCTAAACCAGCAGGTGGTGGCCTACTGGGACAGCACTCTGCCACCCCCCGTTAGGACTACTAGGCAGCCAAACTGGATGTGTGGCCACAACTTGCCAAGTTTGCACTGGAGAAGCTGTCCTGCCCGGCCAGTAGTGTGGCATCAGAGCGGGTGTTCAGTGCGGCGGGGGCCATCGTTACCCCAAGAAAAACCCGCTTGTCTACCCGAAATGTGGAGAGACTGACCTTTGTCAAGATGAATCAGGCGTGGATCTGCCAGGATTTCCACACACCAATGCCTTATGTATCAGATTAGATCAGCCATGACGCCCCCCCCAAAAATTTGGGGAAAATGAGTCTGGATTCAGAATACCTGCCTCAGCCACTATTCTGATGCTGCCCCCCGCCTGATGCCACACATCTGCTGCCAGGTGCTCCATCTGCTTCCCAGCATCTTTACCAGGAACTGGTATTGTCACTAGAGATGGGCAAATCGATTCTAACGAAGTGGAATTCGTTTAGAATTTCAGGAAAACTTTGATTCTGAACAAAGTCGAAGTTTGGGGTGATTCGCGGGAACGAAGCATGCTTTTGATTGATAAAATGGCTGGGGAGCACATGGGCGTTACATGGGGCAAAGAACTCTGGGAGGAAGAAGGGCATAGCCTACATGTCATGTGCAGAGATGAAGCCAATCAGTGACCGGCGGGATTCTGTGATGTCACCGCAAGTCGGGGAGCTCATACAACTCTCACTGTACTGATTAGGGAAGGTGCTGCCACGGCTGCTTATGATATCTCTTACTAAAGAACTCATTTTTATACAGCAATTTTTGGGGGGTGTCACAGCTTGTCTCAGAGACTGCTTCTCTTAACGTTCTAATTCTGATTTTGTGGGGTGCTGGAACTGAAGTCCAGTGTGCGTCCAATGCAGCTGCATATACATTTTAATGCTATCTGCTCACAGCACATTGAATATCCAAGGGTTATCTAAGCCTGTTCCTGTTGTATTCATTTAAAGAAACAGCGTTTTTACAATACAAATACCACTTCATTTTTGGTTGCTCAATTCTTTTGCGCAATTTAGATCCAGGGGTTAATTAAGCGTTGTTCTGCTGTTGTGGTGACTAAAAGAAACCGTCTTTTTCAACGCCAAAAAAGACATTTTTCCTGTAGCATAATTCATAACCGAAGGTTAATTAAGCCTGTTTGTTCTTTTATATTCAGTAAAATACACAGTGTTGTTCTGTACCGTAAAATACACGCCATTTTAACACGCTACAAAGTGGTAATTGTTGGAAGCATTTTTGTTTTTGCCAATTTACATCAGGGTTATTTAAGCGTTGTACTGCTGTTGTGGTCACAAAAAAGAAACTTCCCTTTTCACCGCCAAAAAAGAAATTTTGCCTGTAGCATAATTCAATATCCGAAGGTTAATTAAGCCTGTTTGTGCTTTTATATTCAGTAAAATACACAGTGTTTTAATGGCACATACAAGTAAATTTTTCCTGGCCATTTGTAAAGCGCAATTTATATCCAAGGGTTACCTAAGCTTATTACTGGGGTCATTTGGAGTCAAATACAGGGTGTGTATTTATCATATACAGATATCATCATCAAACAGTGTCTGTACATTTTAGAACAAACAGTATGTCAGACAGAGAGGTGGCAGGCTCTTCACCTGCGAGTGGCAGTGGCACAAACATTCCTGGAGCAGGCCCAGGTCGCAGCACAGCAAGGGGACGTCGCAGCAGGGGTCACTCGGTGAGGCCACAACTGCCGCTGTCATCTAGCGGCTGTGTGTTGACCAGCAACCCAAGGGTTCTTGATTGGTTGACTAGGTCATCCACTTCCTCCCAGATGACATCTGACAACCCCAGCCAAGAGTTGGTGGGATCGTCAGACACAACCCTTAGTTGGCATGGCCCGGGAGCGGGTCAGCAGCCCTCACCTGTCCTCAACCCGCCTCTGTCCAATCCGGTTCCCTCAGCCAGAGATCTACTATGTGGTCTGGGCTCAGCGCCACTATATAGTGAGGATGAACAATTTGAGGAGGGCAGTCATCAGCTACTTGGCAGCAAAGAAATGGGGCCAATATCTCCTGCTTCTTGCAGTACGCGGCAAAGTATAGATGTGGAGAGTGGCATGGGAGGGCATGTTGTGAGGGGTCAGCCTCTGCATACCAAGACCGGTGATGAGGACAGCAGTGACGATGAAACACAAATAGATGATGATGTAGCCGACCGCAACTTGGGAAACCCGGGGGAAGCAAGGGCTTCATCATCCTCAGGAGAAGAGGGCGTCGCTTGCACGTCAGGAAGCGGCCCCAGCCAGCAAGTGGGTTGTGTGGCCGTGAGTCAGCAGGTGGAGCAGCAGTGTTTAGGTCAGGAGTCAAGCAGCCACGGGGTAGAAACCCGCTTCGCAGGTCCAAAAAAGTAGCGGCACAGGGGCTCAGTGAGGCAGCGGCGGTAGTAGTCACTCAGTGCGGACGTTGGCGGTTTAAAAAACAGCTACTCGGCGGTTTTTGGCAGTTCTTTGCTAAGACACGGAGGAGCCGAATATGGGTATATGTAGAATCTGTGGGCAGAAAGTGAAGCGTGGCCAGGGAACTAACGTTGGCACCACAGCCCTGCATCAACACATGCAGCGTCACCATCCTGCGGACTGGGAGAAACGTGGCTCAGATTGTGGGTGGTCCATCCTGCCGCCGCAGCAGCGGCCAGTGGCACGCATGCCATTGCAGCCATTCAAGGCTCCCCCCACCTCTGCAGAAGGGGGGCTGTTTTTTCTTTGCCCTCATCTCCCGGTCCAGATGCTACTTCTCCTCGCTTTTCATGGCGCCAGCAGTCGTTCAGCGAGGCGATTGCAAGAGAAACATTATGCGTCCAGCTATCCTAAGGTGCAAAGGCTGACCCTGCTTGTCCAAGTTGTTGGTACTGCAGTCCCCCCCTTTCCAAATGGTGGATTTCTCCCACCATTCAGAAACTAATGGCTTGTGCCGGGTCGGATGGAGATTTTCCAAGCGGGTAATTTTTTTTCCCAAAAAAAAGGCAGTACCAGCACTTCAAAAATATTTTAGAACAAAAGGTGGGCCAGTCTTGAGTTTAAATGGGTTTTTGTTCCAAGGTGACGGCCCCCACAGACGTCTGGACCCTGTAACCAGGGGCGTTGCTGGGGTTTCCTAAAAACATGGGGGGGCTCGGGCCCTTTGGGGTTTTTTCCTGGGTAGGGCGGGGTTCAAACGACTTTTTTCACGCCTAAATGTAAAACTGCGGAGGGTTTTTTCCCGGGAAAAAAACCCTTGTTTTCCCTTGTCATTTAATTTTTGCACATTCCAAAATAGATCCTGCCCATCCCCCTCAGCAGTATGTACGGGGTAAAAATCCCCAAAATGAAAAATTTACTTTTTCAGAACTTTCCCCCCTTCTTTATGACAATCCCCTAAACAGTCACCAAAACTTTTAAAAAATTAAACATGGACAAAATTTACCGGACGAGTGATTTTTACAAAACCCCCCCTTCCTCCCCCCAAAAACCAAAGGACCCCAAACTATTATATTTTAAAGGCTCAAAAAAATTCCTCCCCGACCCCGGACCAAACGCAAACCCCCACATGTGACCATCACCCTGTAAAACGGGCCCTCTGAATTAAAATTTTAACCCCCCCCCCATACGGGGGGACCAGTTTAGGGGTTTAGACACCAGTGTACACAGACGCTGAGGACGGTATATTACCCCCCATAAAAGGGGACCAAAATGGGGGTAGTTACTAGGTATGTAGACTCTGCGGGAAATATAAGTGATTACCTGCATTTTACATTTAGGGGACTCACCGGGGACGTCTTTTCTGATCAGGTCTTTTCATTTCCCTTTTTTCTTTCCTTTCCGGCCCCACCCCTTTCATGTGTTTTGCTCCCGGCCAATTTTTTGTTCCTGAGGTTTTTGGGAAACAAAAAATTCTTGGGAATCCTCAAAATTTCCCCCAATTTCCTTAATTATAGGTATAGCAGTCCCCTCAGTTGGGGTTAATATGGGGGGCACTAAAGCGGGATAGGGGGCCAAAGGCGGGTTATATGGGGCCCGGGCCCAGAAATATAGGGGGGCACGGGACAGTTTTATGGGGGGGGCAACAGGCAGTATATAGGGGGGGCAAAAGGCAGATATAGGGGCCCAGGGCGGGTTTATATGGGGGGCACTGAGGCGAAATATAGGGGCCACGGGCCGGGTTTTATAGGGGGGCCAAGGCAGTATATAGGGGCACTAAAGGGCTGATATGGGGGCCACAGGCAGTATTTTAGGGGCCACAGGAAGGTTAATGGGGGCACTGAGGCAGTATAGGGGGGGGACTGGGGCCAGTTTAGGGGGGCCAAAAAGGCAGTATATGGGGGCCACAGGCAGGTTTTTATGGGGCCCAACGGGGCAGGGTTTTTGGGGGCCCCAGGCAGGCGTGTTTTGGGGGGGGGGGGGCCAAAAAGGCGGCTTAAATAGGGGGCCCACAGGCAGGGATATGGGGGCCACGGGCCCGGGGAAATTTTGGGGGCCACAGGCAGGGATTAAAAGGGGGCACGGGCCGGGAAAAGGGGGCCCACAGGCAGGAATTTAGGGGCACGGGCAGGTTTAATAGGGGGGCCACGGGCCCGGGGGATAGGGGGGGCCACAGACAGGGGTTGGGGGCCACAGGGGGGGCCCATTTTTGGGGGGCCACTGAGCAGGAAAAACGCTTTAAAAAAAAACAACTTTTAATACTCCCCCTTAATTTCCCCGGCGAGCGCCCTCCTCTTCTTTTTCCTCTTAAAGGCCCCCCCGCTCCTGGGGCGGGCTCCTCGGGGCAGGGGCCTTTTACGCGCTGTGCCCCCGAGGACAGGCGGGGCGCGGGGATAAACATAAACCTTTCACCCGCGACGTGCCGGCTGAGGCCCCCGGGGCCGCGGGGGGTCCTCAGCGTATGAGGCCCCCGGCCCGGGCCCCGTTTTTGTGTCGGACCTGCGGGTCCGAACTGTCTGCGGGGCGGGGGAAGCGTCGCTCTCTGCCCCGCAGAACCCCCGAAAGCTGCATGTGCGCCCAAAGCGGATGCCATGCAGCAAAAGGGGGCCATTTTTCGGTGCCCCAAACCCCCAGGGCAGCGGGCCTGGAGCCGGGGAGACTCGGGGCACGGGTTTTTTATTCGGGGCCCGAGCCCCGAATAAAACAGGCCAAAACAAAGCCCTGGCTGTAACTAGGTAAAGGGCCCCCAGCCCATACCCTTTTTACGGGCCCACTGGGTGAATTTGCTTCCTGCCCGGGGGACACCAACAACTTGGACAGGAACGCCGTTTTTCTCCTCCACCTCCCCCCCACCACCCCCCCATCTCGCCTCCACATGTACTGCTCCCTATAACCCCCATTTGTGTTTGGGGACCCGCGGTTTTGGGCACGCAGTTCTACACCTGGCTTACCTCGCGAAAATAAGTCACACAGGGGGGGGAACTGCTCATTGTGCCACTCTGTGAACCCACTCCAGTTTTTTTACCACCCCCAGGAAAGGGCATTTTTGGGAAATGTTTTTGAAACCCCATGCTCCTTTCTTTCCCTGACCTTTCCCCACTGTGTCAAATTTTTCCATCTGTGGCCCCACTTTCCCGTTTTTGGGCCCGCTCCAAATGTCATTGGGGCCACTCTCTAAACCCCTTTCTGCTGCTGTGGGGTGCTGCCGTGACTTCCAAAACTGTGGGAAAATTTTGCCACTGCCTGGCCTACTCCAAATTTTTGCAACCCCCAGAATTTTTCTTTGTTGGCCCCTCTCTGAACCTTTATGCTGCTTTCTGTGTGCCCCTCCCACCCGTGTCATTTTGCCCCTCGTGGCCTACTCCAGTTTTTTTCCAACCCCCAAAATGTCATTGTGCCACTCTCTGACCCCATGCGGGTGCTGTGGCTGCTGCCGTGACCCCCCAAAACTGTTTTCATTGTGCCCCCTGTTTGGGCCCACTCCAGTTTTGCCCCCTCCCGAATTTTCCTTGTTCCACGCCTGACCTCATGGGTTTTGCTTGCCGTCATCTACACCTGTTTTCATTGTGCCACTCTGTGGCATCACCTGTTTTTGCCCCCCTCCAGAAAGTCATTTTGGGAAAATGCCTTTTCCCCCCCATTTCCCCCCCCCCCCCCCCCCCCCCCCCTGCTGCTTTCCGTCATCTACCCCATGTGTTTATTGTGCCACTCTTTTGGGCCCCACTCCTTTTTTTTGCCACCTCCAGAATGTCATTGTGTAACTTTCCCCGACCTCATTTCTTTCTGCTCTGTTTCCCTCCACACTGTTTTCATTGTGCCACTCTTTTGAAACCCACTCCAGTTTTTTTCCCCCTCCCCGGAAAGGGCATTGTGCCCCGTCCCACCTTCATTTTCGGCTGCTGTGGGGGTCCCGCCGTTTCCCTCCCCCACTGTTTTCATTGTCCACTTTTTCTGGCCTACTCCCGTTTTTTAAACCCCCCTTTCCCCAAAAGTCCCTTGTGCCACTCTCTGACCCCATGTCCCGTACCGTGACCTCCAACTGTGTCATTGTGCCACTTGTGAAATACTCCAGTTTTTTTCCCCCTCCCCGAATGTCATTGTGGGCCTTTTCTGCCCTCTTGCTGCTTCTGTGGGGTGTTTCCGTTTACCTCCACACTTTTTGTCATTGTTTCCCCTGGGGTGGCCTACTCGTTTTTGCACACCCCCAAAAAAATGTCATTGGCCCCTTCTTCCTCATTGCTGCTGCTGTCGTGCCCTCCCCCACTGTGTCCTTTTTGCCAAATTTTGTGGCCTACTCCAGTTTTTGGGCCCCTCCAAAAAATGTCATTGTGCCACTCTCTGACCTTTGGCTTGGGTGCTGGGGGTTTTGAGTTTACCTCCCAAAACTTGGGCCAAATTTTGCCCCTTTTGTGGCAATACTTCCCGTTTTTGCCCCTCCAGAAATGTCATTGTGTTTAAATGGCCCTGACCTTTATGCTGCTGCTACTGTTTCCCTCCAAAACCCGTGTTTATTGTTTCCCCCTCTGTGACCTAATCCAGTTTTTTTTTTTACCTCCAGAAGGTCATTGGGGCCAAATGTTTTCCCACCTCATGCAGCTTTCTGTGGCTCCTGCCGTGGCCCCCCCACTTGTGTCCTTGTGCCGCCTGGGCCCACCCAGTTTTTGCCCCCCCTAAAGGTCATTGTGCCACTCCTGCCTCATGGTGCGCTGTCGTGCACTCCACACTGTGGCATTTTTGCCCCTTTTGTGGCCTACTCAGTTTTTGCCACCTCCAGAATGTCATTGGGGCCAATCTCTGAACCCTTTGGATGCTGCTGTGGCTGCGTCTTTACCTCCACACTCTGTCATTGTGCCACTCTGGGCCTACTTTCCCGTTTTTTTTCCACCTCCGATGTCATTGTTTCCCCTGTCTAACCCCATGCTTCCCCGCTAAATTGAACCCCGACACTGGGGGTCATTGTGCCACTCTGGGGGCCCCACTCCCGTTTTTTCCCCCTCCAGAATGGGCATTGTGCCATGTCTGACCTCATGCTGCTTTCCGTTACCTCCACATTGTGTTATTGGGGCCCCTTTTGTGGGCCGACTCCTGGGTTTTTTCCACCTCCAGAAAAGTCATTGTTCCACTCCTGACCTCATGCGCTGCTGTCCCTGCCCTCCACACTGTGTCATTGTGCCCCCTCTGTGGCCTACTCCCGTTTTTGCCCCCTCCAAAAATGTTTTAAAATTGGGTTTCCACTCTCTGGGGGCCCCTTTGGTGCTGCTGTGGTGCTGTCATGGGCCTCCCAAAACTCTGTCATTGTGCCATCTGTGGCCCACTCCTGGGTTTTTTCCAAACCCCCGGGAAAGTCATTGTTTTAACTGCCCTGACCCATGCTGGCTTCCGTTTCCCTCCACACTGTGTCATTGTGCCACTTTTGTGACCTATTCCCGTTTTTACCACCCCCCAGAAGGTCATTGTGCCACTGTCCCACCTCATCCTGGGGTTTCATGTGACTCCTGCCGTGCCCCCCACAGTGTCATTGTGCCCCCTGCCTGGTACCCCCAGTTTTTGCCACCTCCAGGGAATTTTCATTTTGCCCCCTCTCTGACCCCATGCTGCTGCTGTCCCTGCCCCCCCACTGGGGTCATTTGCCCCCTCTGTGGCCTACTCCAGTTTTTTCCACCTCCAGAAAGTCATTGTGCCACCCCTCTGACCTTTGGATGGGGTGTGTGGCTGCTGTCGTGACCTTTCCCCACTCTGTAATTTTGGGCCCCTCTGTGGCCTACTTTTGTTTTTTTTTTTCCCTCCGAAAGCATTGTGCCCCTGTCTGGGCCTCATGGTTTCCCGCTACTGTGCCTCCAAAACTTACATTGTGCCAAATCTGTGGCCTACTCCCGTTTTTTTCCACCTCCAGGAAAAGTATTGGTGCCAAATGTTCTGACCTATGCTGCGTGGCTGCCCCCCGTCACCCCCACCCCTCTTTTCATGATGTTGCCCCCTGAGCCCTCAGGGTTTTTTTTTTTTCCAGCTTTTTGCTGCCCCTGACTTTATCAGGTAGTTCCCGCTTGAGTTTTTTTGGGCAGTTTTGCCCTTTTAAGTGCCCCCGGGGAAATTTTTTAGTGGGAAAGGGGTTTTTTAATTTTTATTCGTCCCAAAACAATTCAGACCGAAAAAATAATTTTTTCGGAAAAATTTGGCGAAGTCACCGGGAATTTGGGAAATTTTTTAGAAATTCCCCCATCTTAATTGTCCAAACCCCCCTCCCCCCACTCCCGTCATTGTGCAATCTCTGACCTCCTGCTGGGTTTTCTGCCGCCACCTTCCCCCCCACTGTCATGTGCCACTCTCTTTACATTTCTGCTGCTGCTGATGCTGCTTTCCGTCAATTCCCCCCACTGTGCCTTGTGCCAATTTTATGTCCCCTTTCCTTTTGCCCGTTTGCTGCCGTTTACCCCCCCACTGTGTCATTGTTTCCAGGGGGTGGGGGTCGCTAGGCAGATTCATTCGGGGCACGAGCCCCAAATGAAAACTGCCTGTCCTCGAGTCTCGGCGCCAAACCCGGCCGCTTTCCCTGGGCCCGGAGGCTCCTGGTTTTGTGGGCGGTGCCCGGGCCCATCTCTCTGACTGTGCGGCCGTTTTTACAGCGGCCGTGCAGTCAGAGTCTGGGAGGAGGCAGGACGGGGGCGTTCCCCCTCCTGTTTCTCCCTGTATGTACGGTGCTCACTGAGTGCCGTACATACACCCCCGGCGCGCCCGGGGGGCGTGACGTGCCCCCTTTCATCACTCCCTGCGACGCTGGGATCCCCCTAAGCTAGGCGCTCTGCGAGCCCAGGGGGGGGGGGGGGGGTCCCCCGGCCCCGCGAGACGGCGTAAAGCACGTGATGACATCCCCGTGCTTTCACCGCTCCCCCAAGCAGCAGGACCAGGACGGGGCGGGGGCCGTGCCTCATTAGGTAAGTAAGTTATTTCTATTTTTATTAGCTAAGGGGGTATATCACTGTCTACAAGGGGGGGGGGGGTAAATTGCTGGCTACAGGGGGGCATATGTGGCTACGGGGGGGTATATCACTGGCTACAGTGGGCATATGTTGCTACAGGTGGGGTATATCACTGGCTACAGGGGGCATATGTGGCTACAGGGGGGTATATTGCTGGCTACAGGGGGCATATGTGGCTACAGGGGGGGTATATCACTGGCTACAGGGGGCATATGTGGCTACAGGGGGTATATCACTGGCTACAGGGGGCATATGTGGCTACAGGGGGGTATATCACTGGCTACAGGGGGCATATGTGGTTACAAGGGGGGTATATCACTGGCTACAGGGGGCATATGTGGCTACAGGGGGGTATATCACTGGCTACAGGGGGCATATGTGGCTACAGGGGGGTATATCACTGGCTACAGGGGGCATATGTGGCTACAGGGGGGGATATATCACTGGCTACAGGGGGCATATGTGGCTACAGGGGGGTATATCACTGGTTACAGGGGGCATATGTGGCTACAGGGGGGATATATCACTGGCTACAGAGGGGCTATATCACTGGCTACAGGGGGCATATATGGCTACAGGGGGGTATATCACTGGCTACAGAGGGCATATGTGGTTACAAGGGGGGTATATCACTGGCTACAGGGGGCATATATGGCTACAGGGGGGTATATATCACAGGGCTACATGGAGGGCATAATGATGGCTACACAGGGGGGTTATATCACTGGCTACAGGGGGTATATCACTGGCTACAGGGGGCATATTCGGCTACAGGGGGGTATATCACTGGCTACAGGGGCATATGTGGCTACAGGGGGGTATATCACTGGCTACAGGGGGCATATGTGGCTACAGGGGGGTATATCACTGGCTACAAGGGGCATATATGGCTAAAAGGGGGTATATCACTGGTTAAAGTGGGTTATATCACTGGCTACAGGGGGCATATTACTGGCTACAGAGGGGGTATATCACTGGCTACAGGGGGCATATGTGGCTAAGGGGGCAGATGTGGCTTAGGGGGCAGATGTGGCTAAGGGGGTAGATGTGGCTAAGGGGGCATATATGTGGCTTAGGGGGCATATTACCTGGCTATGGTGGCATATATGTGGCTTAGGGGGCATATTACCTGGCTATGGGGGCATAGATGTGGCTTAGGGCCATATATGTGGCTTAGGGGGCATATTACATGGCTATGGGGGCATATATGTGGCTTAGGGGGCATATTACCTGGCTATGGGGGCATATATGTGGCTTAGGGGGCATATTACCTGGCTATGGGGGGCATATTACCTGGCTAAGGGGGCAGTAACCTGGCTACAGGGGACTAATAACCTGACTACAAGGAGCATATTACTGACTACAGGGGGCATATAACTGGCTACAGGGGACATATTCCTGGCTACAGGGGTCAGTAACCGAGCTACTGAGGGCAGTAACCTGGCTACAGAGGGCAGTAACCTGGCTAGAGGGGCTAATAACCTGGCTACAGTGGGCTACTACCCAGCTATAGGGGGCAAATATTTATCTACAAGGGGGTAATTATTACCATTTGGGGCACTATAGATGGGGATTTTGAAAAGTGATAGGAAATTGTAGAGAAATGCTGATTAAGTGAGGAGTCTAAGATGTTTGTTTTGTACATTCTACAGTGAAGAGTCGTTGCCAGGAGAGGACGTCATGGCGTCTGGGCCAGATGTAGAAGAAGAGAAAGAGAACAACTCTTCAGGGATGTCTCTTGTAAGTCACGAAATGTAACTGCAGTGTAATCACTTCTCCTGAGCGACTACATACAAAGGTTTTTCTCTGTAAAAATACATCCGCAGTTCACAATGAGACACAAAAATTTCCGTGTGAACCCAACCCTACTCAGAAAAACTTAAGGGTCCGAGCCCCGGATGTTTTGGGACCCTAGCAATGCCCCTGCATTGTGCCACTCTATGACCTCATGCTGCTGCTGTTGCTGCCGTCACCAACACACTGTCATTGTGCCACTCTATGACCTCATGCTGCTGCTGTTGCTGCCGTCACCTCCACCTTGTGTCATTGTGCCAATCTGTGGCCTACTCATGTTGTTGCCACCTCCACACTCCCTCTTTGTGCCACTCTGTGGCCTACTGATGTTGCTGCCACCTCCACACTCTGTCATTTGCCATTCTGTGGTCTACTCATGCTGCTGCCAATTGACCACTGTCTCACTGGAACACCCTGTGGTTTCCTAATGCTGTTTCCACCCTCAACCACTCTATGACGTTGCCACTATGTTTGGTTTTCCCCTTCTTTTCACCTGTCAGAAGGAATGGGAAGGATCAGGATTGTGTAGCCAAAAGCAGGAATGGAAACAGAACACAGAAGACATGCAAATATCCCATTTACTGGTCATCTCTGTTTTGGATCAACTCCTGTTTGTTTTTGGCTTTAGCAATACTGATGGATTATTGACCGATTGAAAGAGGACACTGACGGATGAAAGGACGGGCAAAATGATCAGGGACGTCAAAACAAAATTACTGCTGACACCCTCTCCACTCATTCGGGGGGGCCTCTACATGTATCAGCGTTTAACAGAACAAGTTCTGTCATATTCTGTGGAAGCATCTGGTGACAGTGTAAAGCTCTGGCCTCATGGAGTGACTCTTGCTGTGACATCCCCTTACTGTGCTGCGAACTGTGCCGGCTCCAGTAACCTACTACTGTGTTCTTTGATGCTATTGTAGGATTTTAGCCCCAGCTCGTTTCTTTCCAGCTGGCGCTGACATGACTTTGTCAGACTGTGTTCTCACTTCAGTTTTTTGGTCAGTTTTGCCCCCGTAAGTGCCCAAGGAATTTTAGAGTGAAGCGATTCTAAGAGCGGCTGCTGTCGTGTGCGTGTCATACTAAAACATAGCATTATATGAAGACCAAACCAAGCTCCCACTGCATATTTGAGCATGGCACAGCGTTCTACAGCACCCTACAGGCTCTCTGCAGCCAGGAAATAGTTTTTTAAGCGATTCGCCGCAAATAAATTCAGATTGAAATTAATTTTGTCGGAAAATTTGGTGAACTTGGCGAATCGAATTTTTGAGAGATTTGCCCACCTCTAGTCACAATATAAGGTTTGTAAGCAGATGACATAGCTGCTCTGATATGTGGCTTTGTTTGAGGTGTGGTACTGAGTAAAAGCTGGTTTACATAGATAGATATAAATGTATAATTATACATATGAATGTGTTAAGACCGTTTTTTCATATCATGTATGATTATTAGAGGTTTGGAAACAAAAAGAGAAAGAAGAAATCCTTGACAAACATGATAGCAGTGATATGACATTGTAGTGGCCATAGACACAATTATGATTATTAATGATCTAATTATAAACAATAATTGTCACTAAAAATTGTCACTAAAATGATCAGTTCTAAGACTTCTTACTAGTATTGATCGAACGTTTCGAGTAAAGTTAAGTTCGAGTCGAACTACACGATTTTTTAGAACTGGAGCCGAATCGAACTTTTTATGGTTCGTTCGAGAAAAAAATACGCTTTCGAGACATGTGCTCGAAGCGCGTTTTTTAGTTTCGCTTTTAGCTGCTTCCTGCAGTTTTGGCGGCCAGCCAATCAGTGCACAGCACAGAGGAGGAAACGTCATCACTGAATGTGTAGGGATCTCATTGGCTGCTGCAATCACATGACTCTGTTATATGTATGTCACTGTATTTCCTGTTGAACGCCATTTCGAGTTCACTCTCTGGACTGAACACACGCTGCTGCC
>JAODAL010066482.1:0-17735 GCA_025379985.1 Phyllomedusa bahiana | reverse complement strand
CCCAAAATTTTGTTCCCCAGTGTTAGACATGTTTTTAAATTGAGGGCACCACTTTTTCCGTGTGATAAAAACTTTAATGACTACTTGTACCGATCGATCTCAGTGTTGTCCCTAAAAAGATAAAATTTAAAATATTTTACAAATTTTTGTGGGGGGTGTACTTTTTTGTTAGTTGTGTGTATGGGGTTTCTACAAAAATTTATTTTAGTTAGTTTTTGCATCGCCGGGAGAAAAACTTTGCCCTTACAGGGTTTCATTTTCTGTTACAGCTCTGCCCTGGGCGGGGTTACTATATGTAGGTATATATATGTACGAATAAGTGTTTATGAGTGTGATCTTCCCCAAACCCTCCTGCTTCTCGGGTTTCTCAGGCCGGGGATCTCACAGTAAGACAATGGCCTTTTCATCATGCCCCCCAAGGAGGGACAAGGGGGGAGACCTCGGGGCCCCCCAGGATATTAGCCTTACCCTGGAGTCATTCTTGGTTATGGAGAGGTGGGTTAATGACCCACTCTTCTCTCTATCGAAAACGGTAATGATGGAAAGGTGGGGGGTTTTAGAATCTATGTAGTGATCAGTGTTCCCCATACACGGGATTACACAGTAGTGAAAATGTCTGGGAGTGGGGGCCCCCCCGGGTTGTCGGGAGGGGAGCAGCTCCCAGACCCCGAGCCTCCCCTCATTCACTGTCAGAAGTCCTAGACCTGACACCGGACCCCCGGCGCTGATTGAGAGGTAGGGAAATGCTGGGGACATTATTAACACGGGGGATGATGAGGGTGGGGGAATTTGGGGGGGGGACATTATACATAAACACGGGGGATGATGGGTCTGGATGAAAAGGGGAGGGGAATGCTGGGACATTAACATAACACAGGGGATGAGGGCTGGGGTGGAGGGGAGGGGAATGTGGGCCATTATAAAAACCCAAAAGGGGATGAGGGGTTGGTGATGGAGGTGGGGGGAATGCGGGAATTTTATAAACAGGGTATGAGGGGTTCGGGGATAGGGGTGAGGGAATGCTGGGAAAATTATACTAAACAGGGGATGAGGGATTTGTTTGTGGGTTCCATAAGTGCCCAGGATATCGCTGTCTATGTCTCCATGGAGGAGGGGGGAGTACATAGAAGGACACGGGGTCTGTCCAGGAGGTCATGTGGAGGATCCCCGCGTGACATCACAAGGTGAAGGAGTTAAACACAGCAGGGAGTGATGTCACCATTTTAACCATGTAAGCATTCTTCTATCGCTTTTTTCCTCTTCCTCTGTTCTCTCTGCTTTCCTTTCCCCTTTTCTCTTCTTTCTCTGTGGTCTTCTTTCATCTCTCTCTCTCTCCTGTGTTTTCCATTCCTTTCTTTCCCTCTCCAGTCTTCTCCATTCCCCTCTCTCTCTTCTCCTCTCTTCTCCTCTCTTCCTCTCTTTTCTTCTCCTCTCTTCTCCTCTCTTCTCCTCTCTTTTCTTCTCCTCTCTTCTCCTCTCTTTTCTTCTCCTCTCTTCTCCTCTCTTCTCCTCTCTCTCTCCCGTCTTCTCCCCTCTCTCTCTCCCATCTTCTCCTCTCTCTCTCCCGTCTTCTCCTCTCTCTCCCCCATTTTTCCCCCACTCTCTCCCGCTTTCCCCCCCTTCTCCCTCTTCTTCCCCTCTCTCTCCCGTCTTCCCCTCTCCCCCTGTCTTTTGTCTTACCTCTTCTCCCCCCCTGTTTCTATCTCTCCCTCTCTCCTTTTTTCTAATTCTCTCTCTGTTTTTCTTTCCTTCTCTCTCCTGTCTTCTCATCTCTCTCTCTCTCCTGTCTTCTCATCTCTCTCTCTCTCCTGTTTTCATCTCTTTTTTCCCCCTGTCTTCTATCTCTCTCTCTCCTGTTTTCATTCCCCCTTTCCGTCTTCTCATCTCTCTCTTATCTCCCCTTCTCTTCCTCTCCTCTCTCCGTCTTTCATCTCTTCTCTTCCCCTCTTTTTCTCTTTCATCTCTCTCTCTTTCTCCTGTCTTCTCCTCTCTCTTTCTCCTGTCTTCTCCTCTCTCCTGTCTTCTCCTCTCCTCTTCTCTCTGTTTCCCCTCTCCCCCTGTCTTCCCATAAAAATTGGAGGTGATGGAGTATTTTGAAAGGCTGAAAAAGGCTCCTGTTGAGCTGAAACGTTGACTTTGGGTGAAAAAAACGCTGATTTTGGAAGTTTTCCCTTATTCGTTTTTCTATGAGTGTATTAGACAGCCTTACCGCGGCTCTGTGTCACGCCCCACTGTGGGTTTTCCTAAGATAGATGCAGTAGGAAAATCCAGCAAAGGATGCCCCCGTCCTCTGTTTTCCCCAGGATGCCCCAGGGGGAAATGTCCAGAGAATCATCAGGTGAGGGAGGAAGTCTCCTTTAAATATGACCAGAAAGGAAAAAACCTGCACTTATTTCACTGGTTTTGTCTTTTGGGGGAAAATTTATTTTATTAAAGGTTTTAGGGGAAGCAGAAGAGATGGGCGTCCCGGGAATCCTCAGGTTGAGCCCTATATCAATCTGTATAGGGGGTAGGGACCCCCCTGCAGTCACAGATGGGGTCAAAAATATTTTGGGGGGCTGTTTTGTTTATCGTCTGCGTACTGAATTGTTCCCTGTCAATCAGGGGGGAAAATCGACTTATAGAATGGAGGGAAGAGAAGGGGACGATGAGCAGGTGGTGGTGAAAGGGGGAATCCCCGAAATGTACCAAGGTGAGTATAAAGAATTCAGAGGTTTTCATGTCCCGGAAAAACCTGAATTCTTAGTGAATTGGATACAACAAGGCTGGAAACCTTTAACAATTTGATGGAAAACCTCGCTCTGTCTTTCCCCCCATCCCAGGAAAGCTCTATAACATGGAGATCTGGGGATGCAGCCGTTAGGGGTACAGACCTCATAGTCCCGGCCATGAGTTTAGCTGAATGTGCCTTTTTCTATGAGTCTGGTTTTGCCATGATGAGATTTCATAACCAAGGTGCCACTTTTTAAAGTGCTCCCCTTGGGATTGAAGGGGCCCGATTTTGGGGGGAAGGACGACCTGATTGTCGACAAAGGGTTTTATGTCTAGAATCTTTTCAGTCCAGGTTTTTGATAAAAGTGATGAGTGAGTGTAGAGCAGAACCTGGACTGTGTCACTGATACTTTACAGTGTTATAAAGGACTTTAAAGGCTGCAGTCAACAGGCAGGTTTTCACTGTAAGGAGTGAAAGAATGGAAATAAAAGTGAATCCCCTCATTATCTCCAGCGAGAGTTTTGTCAGCCAACAGCGCGAGACAGGCGGCGAATATCCCTAAAGGGCCTGGGAGGTTGTCATGGTTCGGGGCCGATGCATCCCCCGCGTGGAGGGGCCATAAGGCAAACATCCAGGAGGCCCCTCATGTGCTCAGTTGGGGTCTGGGTAATTAAGGACCAGAATGGTACTTGGAAGTTTTGGTCATGCTCCTTTATCTAATGTCAGACATTTTCAGTATGGGTGTATGCGTTCCATGAAGCAGAAAACGTGACTCATCGAAGAAAACATTCTTTTGTCACCCAAAAAGGGCAAATACCGTTCGAAGCTTTTTCTGCTGTTTTACAGTTGGTTTGTTTGAAATGTATGACATCCCTTGCTCCAGGGGCCCCATACACATCGGTTAACGAGGTAGGTGACTCCTTGCTCCCGGGGTCCCTAACGTAGGGTTAGCAGGGTGCAGTGACCCCTTTGCTACGGGGGCCCCTAGACGTAGGGTTACGAGGGGCGGTGACTCCATTGCCCGTGGCCCCATACACAGTCAGTTGCAGAGGGCAGTGACATCTTTGCTCGGGCCCCATAACAGTAGGGTTTGCAGGGTGCAGTGCATCCATTGCTCCGGGCCCCTAACAGCATGCGCAGAGGTTTTCAGTGACATCCTCTGCTCCAGGGGCCCATCACAGTAGGGTAGCAGAGGTGCAGTGACATCTGTCGCTCCCGGGCCCCATACACAGTAGGGTTAGCAGAGGTGCAGTGACATCCGTTTACTCCGGGGCCCCATAGACAGTAGGGTTAGCAGAGGTGTGGTGACATCCATCTGCAGCGGGGCCCCATACACAGTCGGGTTAACAGAGGGGCAGTGACATCCATCTGCTCTAGGGGCCCCATATGCAGGACTGTTTGCTGTTGTATTATAGTCATATTTGGTCACCCCTATGGGTCATTTTGGCGGTGCGCTGCTCTCAAGGAGTATGCCGCTCCACCCTCACAGGCCTTCCTAGCCAACGTTTACCTTTGACATCAGTGGTGCATAACACTCCACTGTTTCCACGTCTTATTTGTCCACTCACGATACAGTATTACCACAGGAACCGCCAAAAGATCATAAAATGTGAAAGCCAATAATCTGCTCTTTTTTTGCGACTCTCATAAATCGCCCCTTATACTCATAACAGCAATGAGGGAAAGCCATTGCACCTCTGTGAATTCCTGCATGAGCTACGTGACGTAGGGAGTGGTCATAATAAATGGTCATACTGGAGACATCTCTAGCTTTGCCCAAAATTACTTAATAAAAACTGCATTTCCCAACCTAAAAGGAATGTTTAAAATGTTTCACTTTTTGGGGTTTGAAATAAAAAAAATCATGTAACCTGTTTTTTCTAATTTTATCAGAACAATTCTGTAAGATCTCTGAGGGAAACTGCATGTCATCCCGATACTATAAAGTACAAGAAGAAATCATGCTGCACTCTTCAGGAGAAAAACACAATGTACATGCAGGATGTCACAATGCAGACCTGTCAAATAATCCCTCCAGTCATGAGGAAACTTCTCCTGACCCACAAAGGGTTACCATGAGTAAAGGCCAAAAAGAGGGAAAAAGGTTTCCATGTGGTCAATGTGCTAAACGGTTTACAAGACGCTCAAGTCTTCTTAATCACAGAAAAATTCACACCAGGAAGAAGCTATATTTATGTTCAGAATGTGGAAAATCTTTTAAAGTCAAATCACGTCTGGTTAAACATGAGAGAATTCACACAGGAGAGAAGCCTTTTTCGTGTTCAGAATGTGGGAAATCTTTTACGGACAAATCAACTCTGATGAGACATAAGAAAATTCACACAGGGGAGAAGCCTTTTTCATGCTCAGAATGTGGGAAATATTTTACATGTAAATCACATCTTGTTACACATGAGAGAATTCACACAGGAGAGCTTTTTACGTGTTCAGAATGTGGGAAACAGTTTCCAATAAAATCACATCTAGTTAAACATGAGAGAATTCACACAGGAGAGAAACCCTTTTACTTGTTCAGAATGTGGAAAATCTTTTACAGAGAAATCAAATCTAGCTATACACAAGAGAATTCACACAGGGGAGAAACCTTTTTCGTGTTCAGAATGTGGAAAATCCTTTAGAGTCAAATCAATTCTGGTTAAACATGAGAGATGTCACACAGGAGAAAAGCCTTTCTCATGTTCTGAATGTGGGAAATCATTTACAGTCAAATCAATTCTGGTTAAACATGAGAGAATTCACACAGGAGGGAAGCAGTAATTTTCCCTAAAAAGAACTTAAACAGAAAATTACAATTAAAGGACATCTCATTATACATCACAGAATTCACACAGACGAGAAGCATTTTTCTTGCTCAGAATGTGGGAAATCTTTTACGGACAAATCAACTCTGATAAGACATGAGAGAATTCACACAGGGGAGAAGCCTTTTTCGTGCCCAGAATTCACACAGGAGGGAAGCAGTAATGTGAAAAAATGTCGCACAGAATGTGGAAAATGTTTTATCATTAAGGTGAATCTTATGAAGTCCAGGTTTATGTGATAAAAGTGATGAGTGAGTGTAGAGCAGAATCTTGGACTGTGTCACTGATACGTTACAGTGTTATACAAGGATTTATAAGGCTGCAGTCACACAGGCAGGTTCTCACTGTAAGGAGGGAAAGTAATGAGAAATACACACAGTGAAGTCCCATCATTATCTCCAGCGAGACCGTTGTGTGCAGCACAGACAGCAGCGAGACAGGCGGCGAATGCCTCCATATGGTCCTGGTAGGTTGTCACAGGGATCTGGAGCCGACTGCATCCCACAGTTGCTGGAGAGCTACACAGAGCCAACACAACCAACCAGGAGGCCCACAGTTGCAGCAGAGACCATATAGCAAACATCCAGGAGGCCCCTCATGTGCTCAGTTGGGGTCTGGGGAATTAAGAGTCAGGGTAGTCCTTGGAAGTTTTGGTCATGCTCCTTCATCTAATGTCAGACATTTCTAGTGTGGGTGTACGGGATCTGCATGGATGGATTCACACCCAAATTGGAGGAGGACGCCTTCCACATGGATAAGTGGCCCAGAGAACACTTCGAAAACATCTCTAGACCATAATCCATGAAGCACAAAATGTCACTGATCAAAGAAAACAACCCTTTGCCAATCAGCAGAGTCCAATTTTGAGGCTGCCAGGAAAACTGAAGCTTTTTCTGCTGCTGCAGCTTAGTTAGTAGAGGTGCAGTGATATCCGTCTGCTCCAGGCCCCATACACAGTAGGGTTAGCAGAGGTGCAGTGACATCCATCTGCTCCAGGCCCCATACACAGTAGGGTTAGCAGAGGTGCAGTGACATCCATCTGCTCTGGGGCCCCATACACAGTCGGGTTAGCAGATGTGCAGTGACATCCCTACGCTCCGGGGCCCCAACCACAGTAAGGTTAGCAGAGGTGCAGTGACATCTGTCTGCTCTGGCCCCATACACAGTAGGGTTAGCAGAGGTGCAGTGACATCCATCTGCTCCAGGGCCCCATACACAGTACATAAAAAAATATACAATTAAGGCAATATAATCTCCTGTATAATACTACTCTGCCCGGCCAGGAATTGTCAACTCCAGATATTTCGTCAAATTCATGTTGGAGGGACTTTAGAAGGGGCGGAAAGTTGGCTTTTGCCAATAAATCACAGTTTTTGGTAAGTTTAATACCCAGATAGGAAATAGCAGATGCTTCCGATTTAAAAGAATAAGTATCCTTTATTTTGTAAGTTAGAAGGAAAATTCAACTCCGACATCATTGACTTAGTTTAACTCCTTAACTCACTTGGACGTATGGGTATGTCCTGGTGGCGTTAAGGAGTTGTGTAGCAGGATCGCAGCGCCTAATTGCAGCTAACACCCGGCGGTTACAGCGCGGGGAGGGGGGGGCACTGCCGCCCACCTGCGCTGATTAACACTTTAAATGAATGAGAAATGGTGCCGCGCACCGTTCCTCACTCCAATCGGAGCCCCTGCGGAGAAATAGTAGGGTTCCGATCGGTGAACATGGCAGCTGGGTGCCTTGTGAAGGCTCCTATCACTGCCATGTTCTCGTTTGCCCCATTTCCGGCCCAAGGAAGTGGGGAAACCGCCATCTTGGTACAGCCTAATGCATTGTCTATGCAATGCATTAGGCTGTATTAATGATTGCCCCCCTAGTGGTGAAGCTCCCTAGGGGGACTCACAGTTAACCCCTTAAGGACCCAGCGTTTTTTTTTTGTCACATTCGTTTTTCCCTTCTCGCCTTCCCAGAGCTGTAATTTTTTTTATTTTTCCACCTGCAAAGACAAATGAGGGCTTTTATTTTGCGGGACAAGATGTTCTTTCTAATGGTGTTATTCACTGTACTATAGAATATACTGGGGAATGGCAAAAAAATTCTAAGTGGGGCAAAGTGTGAAAATAACGTATTTTCGGAAGTTGACTTACGCAGGGCCATAAAAAAGCTCTTCGGGAGAAAAAATGGGAATGGTCTGAAACAGATATAAGAGACGCGGGAGAATATTCATTTTGAGTATATTTATTCTCCCTATCCAGGAAAAGTCTCTTCTATCCCACTTCATCAAGTCCTGTCTAATCGTGGAGAGAAACGGTGCAAAGTTAAAATCAAATGCTTATTCTGGGTTTGCGGGAATACTGTCACCAAAAAAGGTGAAAGAAGTGTCTGCCCATGATAATGGGAAGGTCAACTTCAAGCTTCGGAGGGTGCGGTCTGTAAGATTGAGGCTTAATGCCACACTTTTGGACATGTTCACTTTATGATTGCTATGAATCCCAAAGTCTTTTATCACACGGAGCACCGCTGAGATAGGGTCTTCAGGGTTCGAGAGGTATAAAAGCAGATCATCTGCAAATGCCGGGCATTTTATGTTTTGATTGGCAATCTGAATACCCTGAATAGAGTCGTCGGAGCGTATGACTTGCATAAGATGTTCCATAACTAAAATGTAGGGCAAAGGGGAAAGGGGGCATCCTGTCTGGTACCATTGACTTATCTGGAACGGGAGGGATAGAGAGCCATTTATGCGGATTTGTGCATGCGGGGAGTGATAGAGCGCAAGTATCCTGTTCATCATTGCCAGGCCCAGTCCTATTTGTTCCAGTACCCCCTGCATAAAGGACCAGTTAACCCGGTCAAACACGTTTTCGGCATCTAGAGATAAGAGTACGCAAGGGATCTTTGAGGCCCTGACCTGATGCAAGAGGGAAAAAGTCTTTAAAGTATTGTCCCTCGCCTCTCTATGAGGAACAAACCCAACTTGATCGAGGTGGATGAGGGACTCGAGCAGGGGGTTGAGGCGCATTGCGATCAATTTAGCAAAAAGCTTAGCGTCAGTGTTAATAAGGGAGATGGGCCTGTAACTTTGGCAGAGCGCTGGGTCTTTACCGTCCTTTGGGATCACGGTAATGAATGCTTTCAGAAAAGCTGGGTCAAAAGGCGAGCCAGAGGACACTCTATTAAATGCTCGAAGGAGGGGAGCGGAGAGGGAGTCCTTTAATGTTTTATAGAAATGTGCCGTATACCCATCGGGACCCGGACTCTTGCCCGCCGGGAGAGCAGAGATAGCCTTGCCCAGCTCATCAGAGGAAAAAGGATCCTCTAGAGTGGCTAAGGATTGAGGATCAAGCTTAGGTAGGGATGTGCGTGAGAGATATTCTCTGAGGAGCCTGCCAGACGCCTCAGGGTCCGAAGGCGTCCCAGATGGAGCCAGGTTGTACAGTTCGGTGTAATAGGCATTAAAAACATTCAGGATCTCATCTGTTATATGTAATAAACGGCCCCTCGAGTCCTTAATAGACGGGACAAACAGGGAGGCCCTTCTCTCGCGTAGCGCCCGGGCAAGGAACCGTCCCGGTTTATTGCTCCAAACATAGGAGGAGCCCGCACAGATTTGACGGTATCTCTGATGTTGTTTGTCTAGCAGACGCCGTATTTCGTGACGAACCTGCATTAGGTCCCTCAGATCTGTTTCCGAGCCAGAGTCTTTGTGGATGGACTCTAGAGAGTGCAAACACGAGAGAAGGGCCTGTAGCCTATGAGATTTCTCCCGCTTCAACCGGGCGCCGTGCTTTATAAGAACCCCCCGCAAGACGCACTTAAGGGCTTCCCACTGAGTCTGCGGGAGAGTAGGATCGTTTGCATGTTCCTGGCAAAATGCTTCTGCCGTACTAGTGAGCTCCGCAAGACAAAGGGAGTCTGAAAGGAGGGACTCGTTCAGTTTCCAAGAGAAGATCGGCTTGGAAACATGAGGGAGGCGTAGATCGCAATGTACCGGGGCATGGTCGGAGTGCAATATATTCCCGATTGAGGTACGGCTAACCAAGGGCAGCAGAGAGTGGTGTGGGAGGACATAATCAATACGACTGTAAGAGCCATGTGGGAATGAGAAGAAGGTGTAATCCTTCTCCCCAGGATGAAGCAATCTCCATGCGACCACAAGCTGCATATCATGAAGCATTTTTCTGACTCTATTGTGCGCGCGCAGAGAAAGGGAGGAGCGCCCGGTGGAGATATCTAACAGGGGATTAAGAGAGAGGTTAAAGTCTCCACACAGAATAATCTTACCCTGGGCGAAACTGGTAAGGGTATCTAAAGTGTTGGAAAAGAATGTGAGCTGTCCTGAGTTGGGCGCGTATATATTGGCGATCGTGAACAGGTGGCCTTGGATGTTACACTTGATAAAGAGGGCTCTGGCATCATCATCAGGGAGAACCTCCAGGACGCGGACCGGCAAGGATTTGTGAAAGAGAATGGCGACTCCTTTCGTTTTGGCGAGGGGGTTGCTGCTCTGGTACCAGACAGGGAAGTATCTGTTGCGGAAATGCTGAATATGGGAGTCTAACAAATGCGTCTGCTGGATACAGACAATTTGGGACCCCTGCTTATGTAGGTCGTAGAGGATCTGAGAGCGTTTCTCGGGAACATTGAATCCCTTCACATTGAGGGAAATCATTAGGTAACAATGTACCAGCGATTAAGAAAATGTGCCCAAGAAAAAAACCCAGGGGGAGAGCGAAGGCCAGCCGGAGAAAACTTTGGTGAGTAAGTTTAAACCATAACAGTAGGAAAAAAGGCCGAGGAAAGTCTGGCCAAAAACTTAAAAAGTTCAGAAGTAACACTTCAAGGGCCGCAATGGGATGTATAGAAGCCACTACATCTTGCGGGCAGTTACAATCGCTCACAGGTGTAGAAAAGAACATGGAGCAAAGAATATCATGAACAGAGACGTCTCAGGGCATGTACATCTCAGCTGGACAGCTGAGGTGGCGGTCCAACTCAAATATGGAGGCGGGACCACAACCGCAGCCGTGGGCAAGGAGATTAGCCATGCCATATAGCCATAGGCATAAAATGATACCATCACCCCATCTTGCATGAGCCACAGTAATTTAGTAGCAGGACAAGTCACATAGACAAATAAAAAACAAACGAAGAGAGAAAAAGAAAAAAAGGGGGGAGATGAAAGGGGAAGGGAATGGGAAGGGATAGAAACAGGGAGGGGAAGAGGGAGGAGAGTGAAAGAGAAAAAAAAAAAAAAAGGGGGGAGAGGGGGGGGGCCCACAACAATTGCTCAGAAAGTAGCGGGAGGGGAAGGGGAAGGAGTTAGAGCAAACTGTGACTTCATCATGTGGCATGTACATACGACAGGGAGGATAGCATGTTTCAAAAGCAGGAGAAGACAAGGCAAAACACTCGGGAAAAACAGTTAGCCACAAAGGCTTGACCTATCTGAAAAGATGACAGTCCCAGGAATCAACGATGAGGATGTCGCTTGGGCGGAGAGCGATCCAGACTACTGAGGCATTTTCGAGGCCGCTGAGGCTTGGGCCCCGCGGACGAGAAGCGGGGAGCCTGTAGATCAGAAGAGGGGCCCAGCTGGGAGGGAGGGTCCATCAGCACCGCCGCAGTCCAGTCTGGTAAGGATACTTCGGGAAGATCCAAAGCTGAGAGGAAGGTCGGAAGGTCCGCCACTGACCGGAAGAGAAGAAGCTTGTCTTTATGACGAACCTGAACCAAGAATGGAAAGCCCCATTTGCATAGGATACCTCTTGCTTGAAGAAGGGCCAGTAATGGTTTGACCGCGGAGCGCATTCGGAGAGTTCTCCTTGAAAGATCTGAATAGAGGCTTAGAGTCATCCCGTCGAAGGTCACATTTTGCATGAGTCGCGCTTTTCGCATAATTTCTTCTTTCAATGTAAAGTAATGAATGCGACAGATGATGTCCCTAGGTCGCGTGATGTCTTGACTTGGGGGCCGGAGTGCCCTATGGGCTCGATCAAAGGCGATAGCTGTTCCTTCCGGCCTGCCTAAGACGTAATTAAACACCTTCGTTAGGGTAGGCAGCAGTTCAGCCATCTTGACCGTTTCGGGGAGGCCTCGCAAGCTGATGTTGTTCCTTCTACTGCGGTTTTCAAGGTCATCCATGTGGCCAACAAGGTGAGTATAGCGGGTCTGTTGTTCAGTAATAGAAGATTGCAGAGCAGAGACCGTAGCCTTTGAGGATGTCTGTGCCTCCTCCAATTTCTGGACCTTTTCTTTTAGGACAGAAATATCAGATTGAACAGGGACTAAGTCTCGCTTCCAGGAATGTTGAAGATTGAGAGCTAGTTGCTGCATGTCAGATTTGGTAGGGAGCAGCGAGAGGAGTGCCCGAAGCTCCGGGTAAGCGGCCAGAGTATGAATCGCCTCTTCTGGAGGAGGGAGGCCCACGGTCTGAGACAGGGCCGGAAAGATAGAGCCACAACTTGCAGGCGGCTCCGCCAACGTAGTGAGATTGGCAGCTTGGTGAGAGGGGCTTCCTCCCCATGTGGACGAGCCCGGGCTGGAGTGCCACACGGGACTCAGCTGCAGGGTTGATGGCTGCAACAGTGACCTGTGGTGGCAGTTCTCAGTGGATCTGGGGAAGGCATTCGTGTGGAAGTCTCTTGAGACTGTGTGGGCATCACAGAGGCCGCTATGGGAGCCTTTGATCCCCTCTGGGAGTAGGATGATGGTGGCAGCTGAGGAGGGTAGCGAGCTGCCATAGAGTCTTCCCCATGGGTCATTTGGGAGCTTGATAAGGACGGTTCTGAACCTCTGGCAGGGACTGTCGGGGGGGATGTTTGGGTCGCCCCAGGCGTTTGCAGTGGGAGCTGAGGAGGTATTTGCTGTGGGGGCTCCTGGGCTGGTGGGGCATAGTGCTCCGTGGGAGAAAGGGACAGGTGCACACTCCCTGCGTCCAGGCTCGTGCCATCTGCTGCCCAATTTATGGTGGAGTCCAGCATAGAGGCCTGAACAGGACTTGCTGCTGGCGGGGTAGAGGAGGCAAAGGGGTCCGCCGCCATCTTGGCATGTTGGGGAGCCAGCTGCCGCGCGGAAGTAGCGGTACGGCAGTTATCTGCCAGGTGGCATCCCCCGTGGGCTGCGGCGAGTCTCTCCCGCTACGTGCACCCACCTTGTGTCTGCGGGGGTCGGGCACGTACACTGCAGGGGCTCCCGGAGTTCTCTGAGTCCCGGTCCGTCTCCCGTCCCAGGCTTGTCAGCGGCGGCCGAGCCATCTCATCTTCCTGCGGCTCCCGGAGTGAGTGACGGGGCAAGCCGTCCGCTCTCGGCAGCATCTCCTGGCCAGGTGGGTTCCGGCTACGTGTCTGGTTGCGGGGGTTTGGGTTCGCCGGGTGTCGATGCCCGCGCCGGCTGCATCTCCTTCTTCCTGCACGGCCGGGTTAAGGGCAAACAAGATGGCGCCGCGGGATCCGAGGCGCGGGAACTCTGCGAGTCCTCTGTGAGGTCCGTGAGGGGTGAAAAGTAGTTGGAGATCAGGATTTCTCCCTCCTGGTTGTCCTTGGGTGTCTTAGGAGCCTTCTTCCCTCTCCTGTTGCCCATGATCGTGGCAAAAGCAGGTTAAAAGCAGATACCCTGGACGGAGTTCTCTGTAAGCGTGTCTGCTCTCACATGGCAGGACACGCTTCCATCAATCAATTTTTTTTAACAAAGTTTGATTACTGGTAATAACCGCACGGATTATTTAGATCTACATAGTGATTGGTTGCTGGGGCTTTATTACAGGGGCTATATAACACTTAGGAATCCCTGACGCAGGAATCTGTGACATTCTGAAATACATAAGACCTTGTAGCTCCCATCAGTGATGGGTGAGGTGGTGTTGGTGATATGTCCCATATGTGAATTATTACTTTATGTTTTCACTCTTACACTAACCCCCAGGCCTAATGCACTCGTGTTCTGTACATTGTTATTTAGCCTTTATTTTAGGACTAAGCAGACAGTCCTGATACACTCAGCTGCTGACTCCAGGCTCGGGGCTCTCTCACCTCACTTGCCCAACTAACTCCAACCCGGGGTGTTGCTGGGGTCCTAAGACATCCAGGGCCCGGGCCTCTGTGTTACGCTTTGCCCAGTAGGGCTGCGTTCACACTGCATTTTTCAGGCCACATTGTGAACTGTGACTTGTATTTTTACAGAGAAGAAGAACTTCTGTTCCTGTAACTAATTTTCTGTGTATTCCACATAGATCCTTCCGATCCCCTCAGCAGTCACTGTACAATGACAATCAGCCATGATGAATTTACTTTTACAAAACCGCTCACCTATGTATGACAGTTTAATACCTTATAGATAAGTCACCAAATAATACACTGATACATGGAGCAAATATACCAGATGCATCATTGTTACTAAAACTAAAACAAAAAAAACTAATTTTTCCAGCAGAAAAGCTTCGTAACGCCCCATCCCCCACAGCAACCCGCTTTCCTATGATATAAAAGCAGGTACCCATCGTTCCTTTATAGGCCCCCATTAGGTAGGTAGATAGACCTCCTCTCAGCAGGTAGGTATATAGGTCTCCTCAGTTGGTAGGTTGGTATATAAGTCCCATTAGTAGGTAGATGTATAGGCCCCCTCAAAACGTAAACAGGTATATATGGCTCACTGTAGGTAGATTGTAAAATCCCTATAGTAGAGAGGTGGGTCTATAGATCCCCACTGTAGGGAGGACATTGCCCCCCCCAAAAAAAAATAACGTTTATAGGTCAACACAGTAAGTGTAGGTTTATAGGACCCCCAGTAGTTTGTTAGGTATATAGGGTCCCCCAGTAAGTTGGTAGTTATATAAGGTCATCCGATATGAAGGTAGGTATATAGGCTCTCCCAGTATGTAGGTAGGTATATAGGTTCCATCAGTAAGTCGGTAGTTATATAGGGTCCCCAGTAGGTTATTAGCAATAAAATCGTTGTGTCGGTTTCCAGATTCATGTGTTGCAAGGATAAATGAGGCCTGACATCAGGCAGCTTCAGATTCCTTCTTTCTCTTTAGGTTCACAGATACAGGTTTTTATACAGGTGATTAGAGGTTTGGTAACAGCATCATCGTTACTTCATACTGTGATTATAATGAGACCATTGGCTCCTCTTATTCATTATACTATTGGTTACCTGCTAATAAACAGACTTTGGGACATAAGTGGGGAACTTTAAGGATTGTGTTGCTGCAAATCACCCGATGTTCAAATTGGTCATTTCTAAGGTATTTGCTGAGGTAGAAGAAAACATCTTATCTAAAATTATTGTTAACTGTTCTTTTGAAGACTAAGAAAACCGTCTGTTACTGAGCGGCTCTTCTTATAGTCACCTACAAATACCATGAGTCGGCGACTTCTCAGTCTCGGAGGATTTTCTAGTCTTAGGAACACTAGAGATGAAGTGATGAAATACTGACCCGCCATACTAATAAACAATATGTACTGATCAGTGACCAATTGGAGAATAGGTCATTTCAGAGAAGTAATGAATTTCTCTGACGTCCGGTTGAAAATTACAAACACTTTCTTTAAGCCCCAAATCATATCATTTAGCTTTTGCCCCGAAGTATAGTCTACTTTCAGTACATACCTACCAGTGAGTGTATATATGAGTGCTGCAAGTAGTCTTCATTTATATACTCATAGGTATATATATACCAGTGTGGTGTGGGGGTGTGTGTGTATATATATATTTAATATATTATATATTATATATTTATATATTAATATATATATTATATATATATATATATATATATTGTGGAGCTGATCGTGTGCAGTTTACAGGTCTCTGCCATAGGTGGAATTCAGCAGGGTCCTGCTACAAACGGGCACCGAATGTCTGGGTTCGGGGGGGGAAGGAGACTTGATGGTTCAGTAACAATAGTTACTGACAAGGTAGCTAGAAGGTTTGCCTTGCAGCCAGTTATGGGTTCCTTTCCCCGGGGACGTGTAAATTGGTTAGCGTTGGGTGGGGGGGGCCTTTCCCCTCGTTCCAGGCCAGGCTTTGGGCCAGTCCCTGTAGGGTATAAGAGGCTCCTACTACAGGTTATCGGGAGGCGTGGTCTACCATCTGCAGTTTAGAGTGGCAGTGGAGTTTGCAGGAGGCTCTGGCCCCCAAGGCTTAGGGAAAGCCGGAACCCAGTAGGAGACTGGGTGAAATATACGTGGCGGTGTTGTGACACGGGACAGTTGGTCCAACTTATGTTAGAGAGGGTTCTCTACTTAAGTTTAGGTAGTTTGGGTAGCGGCCGAGGTTTTGTTTGTTTATCCTGTGTACTGCTGTACATTTAATACTGTGCCTGGAAAAATAAAACTGGCTGAAGCCAGATTGAAACTGAAGCCTGTGTCGAAGTTCCATCCGTTTCACCAAAGACGGCGTTCCCGAGAGCTAAAGACCCCCCAAGGCTGTCCAAGATGGCGGCTGGATGAGTGTGAGTCTCACAATATACATATATATATATGAAAAAAACTTGCACCACTCACAAAAGTTTAGAAAAAAGCGGAGTTTCGACTCCTAATAGAGCCTTTTTGAAGCCATTAGGAGCCGAGGTTTTGTTCATATTTTGTTTGGTTTCATGTAACCTGTGAATGAAGAGGAAGTAAATTTGGCTGGGGGCCCAGAAAGAGAAGCCTGGTGTCAGCGTGACATACATTAGAGTGCCAGGTCACTTACCAAAGCGGCGATCCCAGAGCTAAGCGACCCCGGGATGGTCCAGGACGGTGTCCAGGCGTGAGTGAGGTATCACAGTAGATATCTACCTGTGTGTATATTTATACCTACCTGTCAGTATATATATATATATATATTATATATATATATATAATATTATATATAAAATTTAATTTATTCACAGCTATGAATATTTTTGAAATTTATTAAACGCAATGTTGAGAAAATTGAAAGATTTAATCATAAAAAAGCAAGAAAATCCTGAAGTCATGAATCGCAGAGATGTTCAGGACTATGCAGACGATGCAGTTTACGCGTAGAGACCCAATCCTCCCCGCCGCAAATCAATCTTGTTGTGGGCGGAGCTTAAGATCCCCTCAACCTCGTGTGGTTACCAAATTAATCAATTATCCATAATTAAGACATATGCATATGAATGAGAAGAGATGCTGACACAAGTGTCCATGCAAAATCTTCTAAACTGTATTACCGAAAAACATGTTTAAGGCGGATTATATTTTTAATACATTAGTAAAACAATACGTCATTATACATCATTATTCATAGATTTCGTATTCTATAGGTCAAACAACTAATTAAGCCTCCCCATATTTTATTACTAAAGCCCACCCTGATAAGTTTATTGGTTACTTATCAATTACATCATCTAAATACATACCCCTTAATTTTATTAAAAATTCTCCAATCAGGAACTGTCATATATACATTATGCAATGTCTATGCGCCGTGTGTGGGGGGGGGGGGGGGGTCGGGAGTTTTTCATCAACCTCGCGGATTTTATTATTACGAAACCACACTCTTACCTCATACTGATGGGGGATTTTAACACAGTTCTTGACCCTAGACTGGATAGATCTAACAGCCCACCGGCAGACACTCCCAGGGATTCCCATTTGGAAGACCTGGTCAGTAGGACTGGAGGGGTTCGATTACTGGAGGGGCGGTAAACCCGACTTCACGCACCTACACTTTTCTACTCTCCTGTTTCCCCGCGTCGTTTTCTCGCATAGACATGGCACTTAATCTCTTGTTCACTTTTTTCCCCAGTGTGGTCACGGCTGACATACTGTCGATTGTGGTCTCCGATCACGCTCCCATCCCGCTATCTCTGGGAGGCCCGCTTTTCAGTCGCAGGGAGCAGACCTGGAGTTCCCAGCGTACTTCATAAGTTGGGCGATTTAAGGACTTTCTCAAGATTCACTGGGCGCAGTTCTTGAAAGGGCAAATGCGATTACGCACCAAATACCCCGCTTTTGTGGGGCCACAGCAAAAGCTGTCATGGTGGACATATCATCATTTATGTCAGGAAACGTAGGGAACAACAGCAGAAGTTTCGTGAACTGCACTTTTAGCTTGCGCCGTCCGACCGGTTCTCTGTAGACCCCCCCGACTGCAAATCAACAGAATTTTTGAGCACAGCCCCTTTTTTTTTAAAAAAAAAAAATTTATTTTTGAAGACATTTTGGTTTTATAAAAAATTTTTTTA
>JAODAL010066481.1:0-17736 GCA_025379985.1 Phyllomedusa bahiana | reverse complement strand
CCAGCTAAAAAAACCCAAAAAGGGTTTCTTCAACTTTCCTCTCCTCTCTCCACAACTCCTCCTCTTGATCCGCTGCAATCGGGCTTCGACCCCCACCACTTACAGAAACCGCCCTAAACCAAAGTCACCAGCGACCTAGCAACTGCCAAAGCCTCACGCCACTACTCTGCTTCTCCTCCTTGACCTGTCCTCCGCCTTTGACACTGTCGACCACTCACTCCTCCTACACATCCTCTCCTCCCTCGGCATCACGGACTTGGCTCTTTCCTGGATCTCCTCGTACCTCACTGATCGGACATTCAGCATCTCTCACTCTCGCACCACCTCCTCTCGCCCGCTCTCTGTTGGTGTCCCCCAGCGGTCTGTCCTGGGCCCACTACTCTTATCTATCTACACTCTTGGTCTGGGTCAACTAATAGCATCGCATGGCTTTCAATACCATCTGTATGCTGATGACACCCAACTCTACATCTCCGGCGCAGATATTACCTCTACTCGCCCGGATTCCTGACTGTCTTTCGTCCATATCCTCCTTCTTCTCCTCACGTCTCCTGAAGCTAAACGTGGAGAAAACAGAATTCATCATCTTCCACCGTCCCACTCTATCACTCCACCTGATCTCTCTATCACTATTAATGGTTACACTCTCTCACCGGCCAGTCCGCTGCCTTGGGATAACTCTCGACTCCTTCAAACCGCACCTCCAAACCCTCACCTCCGCCTGCCACCTCCACCTAAAAAATATCTCCCGTATCCGCTCATTCCTTAACTTTGAAAACACAAAAATGCTTGTGCACGCCCTCGTCATCTCATGACTAGACTATTGCAACATCCTTCTCTGCGGCCTCCCAGCTAGCACCCTCGCTCTCCTCCAATCCATCCTTAACTCTGCCGCCCGCCTGATTCACCTCTCTCCTCGATACACCTCTGCCTCTCCCCTCTGCTAATCCCTTCACTGGCTTCCCATTGCCCAGCGAATCCAGTTCAAGTTAGTAACCTTGACCTACAAGGCTCTCCATAACCTCTCCCCTCCATACATCTCTGCCTTAATCTCCAGATACCTCCCCTCTCGTACCTTCTTCTTTGCTCTCCCCGTGTCAACTCCTCATATAACCGTCTCCAAGACTTCTCTCGTGCTTCCCCCACACTCTGGATCTCACTTCCCCAACACCTCAGACTCTTCCCCCACTCTCACCAGCCTCAAAAGCAACCTGAAAACCCATCTCTTCAGGATTGTCTATAACCAACAATAACCTTGCTGTCACTACACCGTCCACAAACATGTCCGCCCCTTACCTTCTGTCTCTTCCCACCTTCCTTGTAGATTGTAAACCCTCACGGGCAGGGACCTCTCTCCTTCTGTGCCAGCTGTTATTAATTTGTCACCTTTGTACTTGTTTGACCTATTATGTATGCAACCCGAATGTACAGTGCCCTGGAACCAAGGGCGCTCTAAAATAAATAATAATAATAAAAATCATAAAGCATATTGTCATAGATGTATAAAGTTGTTGCCAGGGTTTTAGTAATTCCATATAAACCCTAGTAAAGTGGCCAAGACACTTTGTACACATTGTGGAAGTGATTGTGCAGACCAGGGGCGTCGCTAGGCTGTTTTATTCGGGGCTCGGGCCACGAATAAAACTCCCTGTGCCCCGAGTCTCCCGGGCTCCAGGCCGCTGCCGTGGGCTTGGAGCACCGACTGGCCCTTTAGCTGCATGTGCGTCAGCTGGACGCACATGCAGCTGTGGGCTTCTGCGGAGCAGAGAGCGAGCGCTCCCTGCTCCGCGGACAGTGTCGGCCGGCTCTGGGTCCGACACTGCGGGGCCGCCGGGTCCTCACAGCGCCTCAGCCGGCAGCGTCGCTATGATGTGATGTCATCGCGACGCTGCCTCTCCTCGGGCGCACAGCGCATCATAGGCCGTGCGCCCGAGGAGCTGCCGGAGGAGCGCGGGCTGAAGAGGACCGAGCGCGCTCGCCGGGGGCGTTAAGACGAGTATGAATGTTGTTATTTTTAAAGCGTTTACCTGTCTCAGTGCCCCCATATACTGCCTGTGGCCCCATATCCCTGCCTGTGGCCCCCATAATACTGCCTGTGGCCCCCTATACTGCCTGTGGCCCCCATAATGCCTGCCTGTGGCCCATATCCCTGCCTGTGGCCCCCATATGCTGCCTGTGCCCCTATAATGCCTGCCTGTGGCCCCATATACTGCCTGTGCCCCTATAATGCTGCCTGTGGGCCCCATATCGCTGCCTGGGGCCCCATATTACTGCCTGTGCCCCCATATCCCTGCCTGTGGCCCCCATATACTGCCTGTGTCCCTATAATGCCTGCCTGTGGCCCCATATTACTGCCTTGGCCCCCATATCCCTGCCTGTGGCCCTCCTATTACTGCCTGTGGCCCCCATATCCTGCCTGTGGCCCCCATATACTGCCTGTGGCTCCCATATCCCTGCCTGTGCCCCTATAATGCCTGCCTGTGGCCCCCATATACTGCCTGTGCCCCCCATATACTGCCTGTGGCCCCCATATCCCTGCCTGTGGCCCCCCATATGCTGCCTGTGCCCCTATAATGCCTGACTGTGCCCCCCATATACTGCCTGTGGCCCCCATATCCCTGCCTGTGGCCCCCATATGCTGCCTGTGGCCCCCATATACTGCCTCAGTGCCCCTATATTCTGCCTCAGTGCCCCTATATACCTTCTTGTGGCCCCCATATACTGTCTTAGTGCCCCCAATATACTGCTGTGCCCCCTATATACTGCCTGTGGCCCCATAATACTGCTTCAGTGCCCTATAATACCTAACTGAGGGGACTTGCTATAACCTAATAATTAAGGAGTTGCTGGAAATGTGAGGATTCTAAGATATTTGTGTCCAAATCCTCAGGACGAGTATTGGCCGGGAGCAATCAGCATGAAGGTGTGAACCGGATGGAGTAGAGAAGGGAAGGTGAACAACGCTGATCAGAAAAGACGTCTCCTGTGAGTCACGAAATGTAACTGCAGTGTAATCACTTATATTTCTGCAGAGTCTACATACAACTAGTATCTACCACTATATGGTCACTATATGGCAGTGGTATATGTCTTCAGAGCCTGTGTAACAGCTGATAGTCACATGTGGGGCCTGGCAGGATTATTTGACCTTATGTAGTATAGTTTTGGGTCTTGGTTTTGTAGGAGGGTTTTAGTAACAATCACTTGTCTGGTAGATTTGCTCCATGTATCGTGTATGTTTTGGTGACTGTTTAGGGGTATATTGTCATATGAAGGTGAGTAAGTTCTGAAAAAGTAAATTTGTCATTGGTGATTTTTATTGTACAGTGACTGCTGAGGAGATGGACGGGATCTGTGTGGGATGTGCAGAAAATTAGTGACAGGAACACAAGGTTTTTCCTGTAAAAAAACATCCACAGTTCACAATGAGGCGTGAAAAATGTCGTGTGAACCCAGCCCTACCCAGAAAAACACAAAGGGCCCGAGCCCCGGATGTTTTAGGACCCTAGCAACGCCCCTGGTGCAGACCAATAGAATATTGCATGCGTTGCAAAATACTTGTGTATGCGTTGAAAAGAGAGAAAAAGACCAGTAAAGGAGAGAGAGTTTGATGTACTTAAATGCACAAGAATTGATCTACAAACACAATAAATTTGTACAGTGATGCCTAGAAAAAAGAAGCTGCCATTACAGATAGCATTTCCATGAAGTTACGTAAAGTTCAAATTAGCTGAGCAGGCCTATGCACTATAATGTTGCTACGTGCGGTATGTGTATTTACAGTATTTCACAAAAGTGAGTACACCCCTCACATTTTGTAAATATTGTGTTATATCTTTTCATGGGACAAAACTGAAGAGATGACACTTTGACACAATGTAAAATAGTCCGTATAACAGTTTTTAAATTTGCAAAATAACTCAACACACAGCCATCCGTGTCTAAACCCCTGCAACAAAAGTGAGTACACCCATAAGAGAAAATGGGCAAATTGTGCCCAATTTGCCATTTCCCTCCCTCTGTGTCATGTGACAGTTAGTGTTATAAGGTCTCCGATGTAAATGGGGGGGCAGGTGTGTTAAATTTGGTGTTTATCACTCTCTCATACTGATCACTGGAACTTCAAAATGGCACCTTATGGCAAAGAACTGTCTGAGGATCTGTAAAGAAAAAAAGATGTTTCTCTATATAAAGATGGTCTAGGCTATAAGAAGATTACCAACACTCTGAAACAGAACTGCAGCACAGTGGTCATGACCATACAGCGGTTTAACAAGACAGGTTGCACTCCGAACAGGCCTCGCCATGGTCGTCCAAAGCAGTTGGCTGCATCTGCACAGTGTCCTGTCCAGAGATTGTCACATAATCTCCAAAAATTGGGAATCTCGCAAGAGAACAAAGAGTGACTTTTGATCACTATATTTACTATTTTGCCATAGGCAAACTTAAACTCTATCAGTTCATCTATCTATTAAACACTAAAAACGTAACTTTATATTATATCTAACTCTTAACCTCTATACACGACTATTTAAAAACCTGATCTTATCCTCATCATTTAACCCTTTTTGCTTCTGAAAGAGGATATAAACTCCCTTTCTATCATCAAGTCTGGTGAACCCCACCTATTAACAGAGAGCCTTATATCTATAGCAAAGTACTAGCTTCAGTAAGGGATCCCAAGCCAACTACTTGGGCGAAGTCGTCCCTAATCTCATAGACACAGAACAAATAAGGCCCCCTTGTGACACCGTCTGCAGCAGGTGACACTTGTAGACAGAGGTGAGAGATCACAATTTAAAACGTCATGCCTGACCTCGCCGACATGTTTCGCCAGCTAACCTGGCTTTATCAAGGCTTTAGAGGTCCCATCACCTGTGGTCTGAGCTCACTACCTATTACATCATGTTAGGTAAACACCCACCATTCTGGTGCTCACCAATCAGCCATCAGAGAATCACACATAAAGCCCACTCCCCCCTTCCGCGCGCGCACACTCATAACATGTCCTGCTGAAGCTGCCACCATGCTCTCATGAGCCAACAACCTTCAGTCAAAATTCGCCATCTCCATAACGGGCTTGCGCCCCATCTTACCGTATTGCCGTGCCAATGCTCTGCACCAACAAACACCTCAGCCCGACTGTGATGGGCTTCCATCTCACTTCTCTCATATTTTTGCAACTGCGTGCCTCCCCTAGAATGAACTAAGCAGACAAGGAATCACATTACCCCAGCACACTGCCATCTTTGTCAATTCCCTAAGCCCTTCTCTTCAATATCTAATATGCATATTCATTGGGAATATGATACTCCACTGTATAATAGACCACTGTCATATTATCTTCCCTAAAGCTCTTCTCCTAGTATGTAATATGCATATTCTTTCCCAATAGAGCTGCAGGCCCCATTAAATACATGTTCCACTGCATTGTATAGTATTGTCTCAAGACTATATTCATAAAACTACTTCTCTTTCACATTAATTTATTCATACTCATTTTAATAATACGTAGACTCTATGGCTAGACCTCCCTCCCCCCCACAGTCTGGCCTCACAAGTTCCCCCTTGAAGATCTTCTCTTACGGCTCACAGCTAGCCATTCAATCCACCATATCACAATGGGAGCATGTAAGAACTCCAGTATCCTCGAATCCAGCTGCATCCGCCTCGCACCAGGAACCAGCGCCGCAAGCAGGAACAACAAATCTCCACATACATAAATACACACATGAACAGCCCCCTTGCAAAAGCAATACACATGCATCCCTAATTTGTTAAATAGAAACCGTGGCCTCACGTGATGAATATCTGTCATCATTACAGGACCCAATCAATGAAGGAAGGACAGCACAAGTTCAAACTGAAGTGTTCTTTATTCCCAGGCAACGTTTCAAAAACTCTAAACAGAGCCTTTTCAAGCAATCACACAAAGGTGCACACGTGTATATAAAGGAAGTGCAATATACAAACAGTATACACCATGACAAAATCAATAAACTTGCAATTATACTTAAATTTTTAAAGTGTGATCAAAGTACAGTGATATATTAAACTTCATAAAATATACTAGGTGTTTACTCCATCATCAATATGTGTCAATATAAAGTTTTCATGTACAAAAATAAGTAAATGAAATAACGTGTAAATTTGTGATGGAAACACAAGTGAAAACAATCAAAGAATTATTATACATTACAAGTCACGAGTTGCTCAATGCATGGCGTTGATGTGTCAACCTCAGCCTGCTCCGGCGTCTCTAAAATGTCAGTGCGTCTGCGCAAGACAGTCACACTTGCGCATGCGCATTTAGAAAGCAAAAAAAAAGTCATCGTTTCCAAGGTGTTGTGAAAAAACGTTATCCACATAGGGACACTCCGTACTGTAGTAAAATAAAAGTCTCAAGCAACAGGCTGTGTCTACACCCAAAAGGTAAGTATACAAACTATAGGGCACTGAATAAACGCATACTAAAACCCAAATTTTCACGGAACCACCAAATTGGAAAATCCACGATCGGATAGTGAACACTACCCCATCAAGGAACCAATAGGAGCCTAAATGGAGACAAGAACGGAATAATCCGACACATCACCATCCGGCAAAAGGTCCGTATAACAGTAAACGGGGAGCGCCCGTACAAACAGCGCTGCAATAACAATTTGGGCCCAATTTTTAAATACCTTTGGAAAAAGAACACATATGTGCGGCGACCCCCTCTTCTGGGGGCCCGCGGGCCCGGGCGCACCCTTGGTCCCCCTCCCGGCGCCTCCCCGGGTCGGTGCTGCCGCTGGCCCCGGGACGACCGGGGTCCGCCCCTGCGGGTAACTTACCCGGCCGGCGTTCCTGCCCCGCCCGTGTCTCCTGCCGGGCCGGGCTGCGGGTCCCCGTTCCCTAGCGCGCGCGTTCTCGAAATTTTTAAAGGGCATGTCCCAATAATTGGTTTCTGGCCTTTTTAAGGGCCGCTCTGACATTCCTCCCCGGATTATGTTCCCCGACCATAGGAAAAGCTTTTCCTAAATCATATTGTCCCCAACCGTGTACCGACCCTTTGCTACTTTTTTCCGACTCCAAAACCTCTGCCCCTCCCTACCTTCCTGCCTTCTACGCCACAACCTCGCCCCTGCCCTGAAAACTCCTCCCACACACGTTTCTCGGACTAACATTCGTACCTCGCTGCACCTGGGCCCCCCACCGCAAGAAACACGTCAGGGGGGACCTGGTGCCTCCCCGCAGCAAGTCCATCCCGTTTTGCGGCGGCTCTGGTAAAAACCCGGGTGGCTACTTAAATTCCCCCCCGGGCGGGGCTTGCTATCATCGCTTGCGGGGTCCATGGGATCCACTACCAGCCTTACAGTTAATCCACCCAGGGTCCCGCCAAGGTGCCCTCCCAAGCCTCGGGATCACGCGCCCATTGTCGCCCGACAGCGCACAGATCGCCAGCAAGCCCCCAAAACTGGGACAGCTTCCCCTTTGATGCGCCAACCCCCGGCGTCCACAACCCACAACCTGCCTCTTCGCCGGGCTCCTTCTCCCCCCGGCCCCATCCCCCTGGCGGGCCGTGGGCCCGAACTCCGCCCTCCCTCTACCGTCCAATTTTTGCGAACTCAAGCTCTGAAGGGGGTTTTCACCAGTGCCCATGCACGGGGGGCGATGGCCGGCCGTTTCCCTCTGAGAGATCAAAGGTGGTTCGGGGTGAGCCTGCTGTGGGGGAAAGGCCCTGGCCGGGGGCGACACCTCTTTGGACCGGAGGTCCTGTGAACCGCAGACCTACAGGCCTTCCCCCCTAAATTTCCGCACTTTTTTTGGGGAGCCGCCGACATCTTCCGGGGGAACGGGCTTACTCAACTACGCCAAGGGGACGCCTCCGTAGGGAATTTTTCGGTTCAGTTCCGCACCCTAGCCTCCAGCTCTCTTGGAAGACGCGCTCTCTGTCCCACATTTAAGAAGGGTCTCTCGAGCAAGTAAAGGACGTCCTGCAGCCAAATCCCCTTCGTCGTTGATGAGCTCACCATCTTGCCACCGCATAGTGTGCGCTTTTTGGGAACGACAGCAGACCCTCAGAGGGGACTTAGACAACCCCGTCGCCTCCCTCGTCTGGCTCCTGAGTTCCAAAAACCCCCGCAACCTCCTCCCCGTTGTCCACTGAAGAGCCCATGCAAGTGGACCCCCACACCTTTTTGGAGTCCGAACGACCCTCGCAGGTGGGAATCTTTGCCTCTACTGCGCCAGCCCAACCATTTCCGCAGATTGTCCGACGTCCTCAAGCGGGGGGAAACGCCCACTAGGGCTGTGGAAGGCTCCCTGGGGTGCCAGCCCTCCTCTCCACGACGATTTGCCTGTGGAGGTAACAAACGGATGCGGCCTGTCCTTGGGGCTCGCCTTTCTTGGACTCCCCCTCCGCCGGGAACTTTATCACGCCTCCCTGGTATCTCGTTACCTTTTGCCGGTGACCCTCTAAAAAAGCCTTTTTTGCCATCTCCTCGTCATGGGAACTCCCAGCGACTCCATCCAGTTCCTCACCGAACCCGTGACCTCCGGGTTGGGGTCCTACACAGGGAAAGGGATCTGCTTCCACCCTGCCCCGCGTTTTTTTGGGGCGATCCTTTTGGGGCTGCCCTGGCGCAACCCCACGCCCCAAACACTTGACGGGAAGACGGGGCGAATCCTCGTGGGGAGGGGAATGCCAGGCCTCTGTTTGGGGGAAACCACCCCTTGGGTCCCCCCCCCTCCCCAGTCTCTGTCAAGTTTCTACAGGTCGCCAGGGGAGTACCAGGATCTTGGAGATGATTCTCGGAGAACAGCTGAAAGTTCCCGGGCCCCATCGTCTTTGACGTCCTATAGATCTCCTCCCGGTACCATCCCCCAGGGGGTAGGGTCTATCCTCTCCTGTGCCCGAGCCCCAGGCTTGTCGGCCTAATACAGGAGAACTTGGCAAAAGGGTTTATACCAATCCCCCTCACCCCCGGGTGCCGGCTTCTTTTTCGTTAAAAAAAAAGGGTTCTCTTCCCCGTGCATCGATTAAGAGGACAAACAAGATCACGGTGAAGAATCGCTACCCCTACCCCGATTTTCTGAGCTCTTCGACCCCCCTCCGTGGAGCCAAATCTTCCAAAAAGATCTGGGGGAGCCTAAACCTCAAAATTCGAGGGGGTGATGAATGGAAGACAGATTCAACAACGGGACGGGCATTTTAAATACCGGGATGCCCTTCGGGCTTTGCAAGCCCCACGGTATTCCAGGTTCGTCAATACGTTTTTCGGGACTTCTGTCACCACGCTTGTGTACCGGATGACATTTTTGTTTTTTCGCCCACATACAACCCATGGAGACAAGTACCCAGGTTCTGCCGTTTGGGAAAACCCAAAACTTACGCAAAACTGGAGAAGTCCGTTCCCCACCAGCCTTTCCTTTTGGGTTACATATCTCCGATCAAGGCCTTCTGATGGACCCAGCGAAACTCTCTGTATCCACAGGGGGGCCCGACCTCCTTTCCTCCGGCGATTCAAGGTTTCCTAGATTCCCCAAATTACTACCGCAATCATCCCCCACTTTTCTACGTTGGTGGGTCCCATCGTGGCTCTCACCAGGGAAGAACGCCAACCCTAAATGTTTTGGTCTCCGTCCCGAAAGGCGTTCTCCCGTCAAGGGTGCTTCTCCTCTTTGCACCCATCTTGTCCGCCCGGAAACCAAGAACCCTCACCTGAGGTTGATGCCCTTTTCCCTGGGAGCGGGGGTGTCCGACCCAGAAGGGCCCCAAAGCAAGACCCCTCACATGCGGGTTTTTTTCTAAAACCTTCCTTCGCAAAAAAGAAATTATGCCATTGGGGATCGGGAACTGTTGGCCATAAAAAATTGGCCTTGGAGGAGTGGCGACACTGTTTTGGGGGGACCCACATCCTTTTTACTCTTCACAATCATAAAAATCCCATACCTCAGACGGGTCACGCTTAAATCCTCGCCAGGCCCCGGGTTTTCCCTTTTTTTCTCCGTTTGATTTTAAAAACCTTTCCCCGGGGCCGGGAAAAAATTTAAGGCGGACCCCCCTCTCCCTGCTTCTGACTTTACCGGGGGGGGAACCGGTGTCCCCGCATACACGGGGACCTAAACCCGGGCCCTGTGGCTCCTGTGGATCCCGAATGTCCCCCCCGGGCAAACTTATGTGCGTCCCGCACCAGGGGGAGAATTCTGGGTTTTGGGGCATAGTTTTTTTCGGCCGGCCACCCCGGAATAAAAAAAATCCTTTGCCCCCCCATCTCCCACATTATTGGTGGGCCGACCGTCCCAAATGTCAAGGGCTTTGTTTTTCTCCTGTACCACTTGTGCTCGAAACAAGGTTCCACCCATAGGCCCCCCGGCCTCCAGCCCCCTTGCCTGTTCCGGGGGTTTCCTGGACACACAAGCATGGACTCATCAGGACCCTTTCCCCCCTCCCGGTGAAACCGGGCATCTGGTGGGCACTGACCGTTTTTCGAAGATGTCCCACTTTGTGCCGCGCCGGTCCCCTTCTGCCCCCATTGGCGGGGGCATTTTTTTCTGCACATTTTTTCGCCTGCATGGCTTACCCTCTCCATTGTCTCCGATCAGGGGTCCAATTTGCTCAAATTTTGGCGTGCCCCTTGTGTTCCCGCTTGCAAATTAAACTGGACTTCTCTTCAGCAACCCTCCCCAAAACCCCAATGGGGCAGGTGGGGAGAGTAAACCCCAAACTTAGGGGAGTATCTACGGCCTTTTTTGCCGGACGCCAGGACACTGGCCAATTTTCCCATAACCACCTGGCCCGACTCTATGGGCCGTTTTCCCCTTCCTTGTGGCTTTGGAAAGTCACCCACGCCCTCCCCTCCCCTTGCCCACCCCGAGGTTCCCGCCCTGGACAACCAGGTTTTAGGAATCGGGTCATTTGCGTGAGACCCGACAAGCTTTACTCACCTCCCCCGCATTAAATCCCCAACTGACAAAGTAAAGACCCTCCCCCCCATTCCGCCCTGGAGATAAGTGTGGCTTTCGGCCAAACACATACGCCTCAAGGTCCCCATTAAAATTGGGGGCCCGGTTTCCCGGGGCCGTTCAAGTGCTTTTGACAGTTTTAATCTGGATCCTATAAGCCTGCCTTCCCCATCCCTCCGGACCCCAAGCCTTTCACGTTTCCCCCTTAAGCCTCTGGCTTGAACCGATTTCCCCCAAAGGGGGCCCGCCCCGCTCCGGTCCTAGAGTCCCCCGATTTTTGAGTAAAGACATCTTGGGCATGAAAAAAACCATCAGGGGGGAAGCGTTTTTTCTGGTAGATTGGAAAGGCTTCGGCCCCGAAGAGGGTTTCCCGGGACCAGAGTCCCAACTCCTGAAACAAGACCCCCTCCGTAAGTTCCTTCAGCCAAGAAGAGGGGAACCTAAGGGGGGGGTACTGTGCGGCGACCCCCGCTTCTCCCCGGGCCCCCGGGGCCGCGGGCGCACCCCCTGGGCCCCCCGCCCGGGGCCCTGCCGGGGTCGGGGGGCTGCCGCTGCCGCGGGGCAGCCGGGGGGCCCCCCTTCGGACTACCCGGCCGCGTTCCTGCCCCCCCGCGTTTCCCCCGGCCGCGGGGGCCTTCCCCAGCGCGGCCCCGGGGGGGCGTTCTCGTAAATTTAAAGGGACAGTGGCCCAATAAATTTGGGTTTCTGCCTACGCCTCCCCTATTTAAGGGTCCGCTCTGCATCATTCCCGCTGATATGTTGCCCCCGAGCCAAGGAAAAGCGTTCCCCGAATCATTTGTCCCCCCCTACCGTGTCCAGACCCTTTGCTACGTTTTTCCCGACCCGAACCTCGCCGGGCCCGCCCGACCTTTCCCCGCCTTCCCACACCACAACCTCGCCGCCTGCCCCGACATTTTGCCGCCCCCGGGACTACGTTTCCCGGACTAAAAGATTCGTACCTCCTGCACCTCGCCGCCACCGCAAGCAATCACGTCAGGGGGGACGACCTGGTAGCCTCACGCCGCGCAATCCACCCCTTTGCGGCGGGCTCTGGTGAAAACCGGGGCTACTTAATTCCCCCCCTGGCGTGGCTTAGCAAATCACGCTGCGGTGGCCCCAGGGACCCACTACCACCGTTACACATATACATTTGTAAAGAAAAAAAAAATCAAATCGCGGGCCCAAAGGGAAGACATCCAACCGCATACGGGAGCACCCATCATCCAATCTAAAAAATAATAAAAAATTAGAATACAAAAAAACATAATTATCATATATCAAAATCAAGCACCATGATGCAAAACATACTCAAAGGTCCAATAACAAGAATTCAAGAACTTCATTTGTACATATAGGATAAAATTTTAAAGCAACATTAAGACCAAAGGATCAGTAAATTTAAATTTAAAAATCCATTCTAATTCTTACGTTTGAGTGCCATACTCCGAATTCCCTCTTTTTTACCTCGGGATATGATCCACAATCCAAAATTTGGTCATAAATTTTATTTAGTTTCCAAAAAGTCAACAGGGAGATCAATCTCCCCTTTCCATGGTAGATTTGGGTTTTTGTTAATCGCAAGCGCATTTTTGGTTCCCCCCTACAACAATAAATTGCGGGGACCAAAATATAAAAAACAATTTGCTTGGGCATTTTAAAAATGATTGATTTATGTTTTACCCTCATTGGGTTAAAAAATTTAAAACCCTTCATTAATAATTACAACATTACAAGATAACAAGGAAAACAACCTGTTTCTGTCACATTAGTTTTAAACTGAAAACGTCTGGGTCCAGTGAAACCAAAGGGGTCCCTAAAATTCTTAGAACTCTATAACCATTCTCGGGGATACAGAGAACTCCTTGATTTGGAAAATTAGTTTTTAAAATATGCCACCCTTAAGAAAAAAATTTGCGTACTGCTGGAACATTTAATTAAGGTGAACACAAATAGTTTGTATCAGAAAAATCCTTCTTTTTTTGGCAAAATTTAGTTTTGCTCCTCTCCACCCCCAAGTTTTTGCTATGTGTATGAACCAAAGATTTAGGAACCACGGCCAAAAATTTAGACACACCATCCAATCTTTTTTGGGAAAGTACAGGATCAGATACTATCCTTTTAACCCAAAATTTTACTATAGGGCAAAACCTAACCATGGGCTGGGATGAAAACTAATAATTAACAAGTTGTTCCGGTCATATTTTAGTAAACAAATCATGACAATTTTATTGCCTTTGTTGTATACCCCTATTTTCCAAAAATTGTAAGTCCTTATGTGAGTATGACATCGTAAATTTAATGTCTCTGACTATATTATTCATGTATTGAAAAAATTCTTAAAGTTGTAAAATTTGCCTTTCCAAAAAAAGAAAATGTCTCAATAATCGACACCCACCCCATTAGCCCGGGAAGTGCACGATCCATAAACAAACCCTCCCAAGATGGTAAAAAAAATTTTAGCTCGTCGGCGCTACATTGGAAAGCCCATAGGGGTCCTTTCTTTGTTTTAAAATTTTTAATCAAATTGAAAAAATTTTTCGGTCAAAATGAATTTTCCCAAAAATTAAAAAACAACATATCAGTGGGAATCTGATAACGTTAAAATTTTTCCACAATAAAATGCCTTTTTTCAGGGCTTTTTAAGTATAAAATTTACAATGTCAAAAGAAACTAAGATATCAAATCATTAACGTAAACCCCTTAAAATATTCAAGAAATGTTTGATTTTTAATGTAAGACCGTGCAGAACATGCAAAATCTCTCAACATTTTGTCAAGGAAACATTGCAAAGGGCTAAAAGGAACCTTGTCCCAAACAATGGGCCCTCCCCAAGGGGGGGTTTGGGAAAAAATGACTTGTTTTTTTGGGAAGACAAATCAATCTAGGGGTTAGGGGAAATTTTTTTCAATAAAAATCTACCAAACCCCTACATAATTTCTTCTTCAGGGGCCCTTATATAAATGCGGCTAATTTGGCTTTAAACGAGCAGAATCGAACATAATTCGCCATATACCTCATATCCATAAGTTCCGTAAACTCCCCAAATATAAAAGATGTACCATAAGTACAAGGGGTCCCCCTTTATCGCAGTTTAAAGGTCAAAGATGTATTCTGTGCTAATTTGCTCAATAACCCCTTATCTTGTTTAACAAATTATGACCCATTTACATCAAAATCTTTCTCAACAATTTTTTTGTATACCTGTTTTTTACAGATAATTCAAAAATATTTTAAACACATGATTGTCAGTGTAAGGGACAAAATTACTTTTTTTAGATAAACCGGTTTGTGCAAAACAAATACATAAGTAAAAATTACATCAGTGCTTTTTCTGACTGGGAAAGGAAAACAAAAATTAAAAAAAACACTTTATCTTAATTTTTTTTTTAAATAATTCAAAAAAATCCAGTTCAACCTAAAACCAGTCCACTGCTGGGGTGGCAAAAGAAAATCCCTTATTCAAAAAACCCTTTTTTCAGCTCCAGACAATTCATAAAAGAAATATTTACCACTAGATTTTGCTTTGGGATTTGTTTTATTCGGGGAATCTCCCCCTCTTCTCCTGGTCACTTTGTGCTTTAAAAACCCGCTTCTGGTTTAACGCCCCCCTCCTCCTGGTCCCCTGGAGAAGGGGGATCCACCCCTAAAAAAGGAACCTTTCTTGTCTTCATAATCCACGAAGATACCCTTGTTTTTTTTTCTGGAAAAAACTTAGATTTAAAGTTCCTGTTATGAATAATCCTGCCCAAATTTAAAAATCTTCCCGTTCTTAATCCCATCATCTCTAGCCATTTAACTTTAGCCCCTCTAGATCCAATTTAAATCTCTTAAATATTGGCACAATCTTTCTTTTTTTTTATTTAAATCTTCCTCTGATAAAAAATTGGAAAGGCTAACATCAAATTCCTTGATTTTAGTAAAATATTAATAGTTCCTTTTGCAAAAATTCCCTGTTTTAAAACAAATTCCCTGCATATTTATTTGATATCGTGGAATCTTGACAAAATTTATCATTCTCTATAAACAACTCAGTGTTAAATGAGATCCATACCTCTAGGAATCCGTCAACTTTTTAGTTTCTCCCAGGTAATAAATGAAAACTTGTCGAATATTCCTCCCGTGTTATTTTCCCCCCTTCTCTTGAATTTTTATAGAGGGAGCATCCAAAAAAGCCTTGCTCCAAAAAATGCCTTGAAAATCCTGTTCACATCATCCTCTGATATGCAAAAGGGATTGGGAAACTAGTCAACGTTGTAAATAAATTTCAATATATAATCACTTTAACGCTGTACGTTCCAGGGTTTCCCAAAGTAGAAAAATACAAGTTGAAACAGCACCGCCAAAAAATATAAATAGTGCACGTCCAAAGGGGCGAACCAGGTCCTTGTTAAATCAATGAAGGGAAAGGGCAGCACAAATTCAACGAAGTTTCTTTTTTCCCAGGCAACGTTTCAGCTCTAAACAGAGCCTTTCTCAGCAATCACACAAAGGGGCACACGTGTATATAAAGGAATGCAATAAACAAACAGTATTACACCATGACAAAACATTAAAAATTGCAATTATCTTAAAAGTTTATGCTAGTGACAAAGAAAAGTGATATATTAAACTTCATAAAATATACTAGGGGGGTTTTACTCATCAAATATGTGTCAAAAATAAAGTACATGTACACAATAAGACTTTAAATAACTGTAAAATTTTATGAAACACAATGAAAACAATCAAAAAATTTTTATACATTTTCAATCACGAGTTGCTCAATGATGGCGTTGTTTTTAACCCGCCTGCTCCGGCGTCTTAAAATGTCAGTGCGTCGCGCAAGACAGTCAACTTCGCAGCGATTTAAAAGCAAAAACGTCATCTGTTCCAAGGCTTTGTAAAAGCGTTATCACATATACAAACTCCTACTGTGAGTAAAATAAAGATCTCAAGCAACAGGTGTGTCTACACCCAAAAGGTAATTATACAAACTATAAGGCAGCTGAATAAACGCATAAATACAACCCAAACTGTTCGGAACCACCAATTGGAAAATCCACGAATCCGAATAGCAAACACTACCATCAAGGAACCAATAGGAGCCTTAATGGAGATAATAACGGAAAAAATCCGGACACATCACCACCAGGCCAAAAGGTCCGATAACAAGTAAACGGGGAAGGTGGCTGCCCGTGCAAACAGCGCTGCAATACATAGCTTGGCCAATGTATATACCTTTGGAAAGAAACATATACAGTTGTAAAGAAAAATATTTTCACAAGAAAAAATTAGTTTATACAATAAAAAACTATCATATATATCAAATACAAGCACCATTGAGTGCCCAAAAACATACTAGAAAAGAGTCCAATGAACAATGATATTCAAGAGACTTCATATGTACATATGAGGATAATATATTTAAATTCGATATTAAGGACCAGAACCGGACGTCAGTGAATTTAGTTTGAAATCCATTCTAATTCTCTACGTTTTTCTGAGTGCCATACTTCAGATTGCCACTCATTTTATTGCTGGAATATGGACCCAAAAAATAAAAAAATTTAAGATCATCAATTTTTATTTTTAGTTCCAAAAAATGTTGGAAAAGGGGGGATCCATTCTTCCCCACCCCTAAGGGTAGACTTATGTTTGTTATTGCGCAAAGCCATTCTTGAGTGGCTTTCCCCTACATACAATAAATTGCAGGGACCATTAGAATAAAAATAACATGTTTGCTCGGTTAGAGTTAAACTTTTCCTATTAAAGAAATTGGTTTAAAATTGTGTTTTCCCCCCCTTCATTGTTTTTTCCAGGGGACCTGGTTCATCCTTTGGGAAGTGCCTATTAATATATTTTTTGGCCGTGGTTTAATTTTTTTTTTCTACATTAAAGGAAGTGACATTTAATGGGTTTTAAAATTGGGCATTATTTTCAACGAGACTCGTTTCCCCAAAACCTTTGATACTCGGAGGATGATGTGAACCCGGATTACAAGGCATTTCTGGAGACACGGCTTTTTTGGATGCTCCCTCTATAATAAATATCAAGGAAATGGGGGGGAAAAGAACACAGGAGGAATATATAAAAAGCTTCATTTCTTACCATGGGAGAATACTACAAAATTTCCGGGGTTCCCAGAGGTAGAGATCTCATTTAAAAACCCAGTCTGTTTATAGGAATGATGAATTTTTTCAACGATTCACCAGATATCAAAAAAATATGCACGGGACATTATGTATTAAAACATGGAATTTTTGCAAAAGGAATTACTAATTTTCCACTAAAATCAAGGAACTTGTGTTAGCCTTTCCAAATTTTTTTATGGAGGAAAAATTTGAAAAAATATAAGAAGATTGTGCACAATCATTCTGAGATTTAAATTGGTTTTTGGGGGATTAAAACGTTTAAAATGGATAAGATGTAGAGGATTTTAGAACTGGGAAAGTTTTCAATTGGCAAGATTTTTCATAACAGGAACTTTAAATCTAAAATTTTTTCAGAAAAAAAAAACAACGGGTACTTTTCCGGATCTGAAGCACAAAAAACGGTTCCTTTTTTAGGGGTGGATCCCCCTTTTCCGGGCGGACCAGGGAGGGGGGGCGTAAAAACCCGAAGGGTTTTTTAAAAAAAAGAGTGACCAGAGAGAAGAGGGGGGAGATTCCGAATAAACAAAACCCAAGCAAGATCTAGTGGGGAAAATTTTTTTCATGAATTGTCTGGGGCTGAACTAAAGGTTTTGAATAAGGGACTTTTCATTTTGTCCATCCCAAGAGTGGCTGGTTTTTGGGTGAATGGATTTTTTTT
>JAODAL010066480.1:0-17736 GCA_025379985.1 Phyllomedusa bahiana | reverse complement strand
CTTTTCTCTCCAACCGCTATACAATTTCCCGCTACCCCTTTTTCCCAGCCCACTGCACGGTTGCCCATTCAGTAAAAGGAAAAAGTAAAAAACCAGCACCCCTCACTCATAAAGCCTGGGACAACTCTGCACCCCCCCTACATCACCCCCCTTTGTCTCTTCTACCACCCGCCCCCCCTTCCCCTTCCGCTCTGCTGTTTGATACGGGTTACACTCTTCAATAAACCAAACCCCTCCCATGCCCGCTCCAAGATTTACACACTGGGGAAAACCATTCCGGGAAAAAGGCAAACCGGGGGCGATCGGGGCACACCAAAACCCCTCGCTTTTTAAAAAGGGGGCCCCCTAAAAAAACATTTTCCCGGGTTTCCGGGCCTACCAAATCCCAAACTGTTAACACACACATCTGCCCACTCCCTAAAAACTAGGGAAACTCCCAGGCACTTTTCTGTATATGATTACTGTCAGGGGGGCAAGTTCATCCTTTTTTTCATGTAAACCACCCCCTATTTATAAAGATTATATATATATTATATATTTTATATAAAAATATAAAAATATATATAAATATATAAAATATTTTAATATAAAATATAATATTATATATATAAGGGGGCCGGATACCTTTCCCAAAATAATTGATTTACACAAAAAACGGGTTTGTGATAGGGGAATAGATCCTTTTCTACTACCCCCCTCTGTCCCAAAACAACTACGGATAAAAAATCCCATTTATTCAACAAAAAGGGGCACATAATAATTTCCCCGCCCCCCCCCCTTTTGGGAGTGCGTCAAAACATCGGGTAAAGTCCCCGCGCCCCCAGAGTTTTTGGGGCGCAGGGGCGGGACTTAGGCTCGGGGTGCGGGACGCGCCAATTTTTCGCGTCCGGGGAATTCCCGCCCAACATGGGTGAAAAGTACCCTGCCCCCGGGCCCAGGTTTTTGGCGAATTTGCGGGCCTTGGCGCAGTGGGGGACTTGGGCCCAAAGGCGGACTGTGCCTAATTTTCGCCGTCCAAAGGAGGGCCTCATACATGGGGGGGTGTGGGGGCAGTGGGGATTTGGGACGCATTTCAGACGCGGCGGAAAAGGCGGGAAAACACAAAAAAATCATTAAAGATGTCCTTTGGCTGCAGGGAGTAAAATCAAAAAAACGCCTTTAAATTAGGTGTAAAACTTTCTCGGGAAAAAGAGCTCAAACCTACAAAAAAAATACATAAATAAAAAACCCAGAAAAAACCCTACACCCGGGAAAATTTGGATAATGGAAATTCCCCGGGGAAATACAGTAATTCAAATTCTGTAAGCTTTTCTAATTGGTCGGCCAAAAAACCAGCCAATCAAAATTTGGGAACGACAGTGCCCTCTTTAAAAACCCAAATGGAGAAGTATTGCCCAAAATCAAAATCAAAGGTGGGACATTTTCAAAATACAGTAAAAATCCAGAAAAGAGCGTTTGGTTGAGTAGCGGGGTTTGGCAATCCGGCCAATCAGAATGGGTTTTTACAGGGACCCATTAAAAACCTTTTTAGAAGAAATTGGGACCAATCAAATTCAAAGGCGTACATTTTAAAATACAGAAAAAATGCAGAAAAGAGCGTTTGGGTTGAAAAAACCGGGGTTTTGGTATCTCGCCCCAATCAAGGGCGCAAAAGCTTTTTTCCCCCTTTGTAGTCTATCCCAAATTTTGGGGAAAATAAAAATTTTTGCTCTCAGCCCCTTTGGGGAATGGAGTAATTTTTAAAAAAAAATCGTTTTTTATTAAGTGTAAAATATTATCTGAAAAAAAAAGCTAAAACCTTCTATAAACAAAATCAATAAAACCCCCTAATAAAATTTTTTTGCCCCGCCGAAAACCCGGCGCAACATCGGGAATTTTTGGGAAATAAAATTTGCGGAAATACAGAAATTTCAAATTCTTTAAAAGCTTTTTCTCTTTGGGTTGGCAGCCCCCAAACCCAAAATCAGAATAACGCCCATTTGAACCATTATAAGCAAGGGAGAAGTTTTAAACCCCAATAAAATTCAAAGGCGGGGAAACATTCAAATAAGTAAAAAGGCAGAAAAGAGCTGTTTGGTTGACCCCAGGGGGCAAAATAGAATCCCCAATCATATGTAGTGCATCTATTTTGAGTGGAGAAAAAGGCGCGATAAAGGGCGCCCTAAAAGTTATTACTGTCTTTTGGGAAAAAATTCTAGAAACTGTGTTTGGGTTTGGGGGAAGGGGGGGCTCTCCAGCTTACCCCAATCGGGCGGTTTAGCAAACCTTCTCATAAAAGTTCCCTTATGGGAAAAGGGAAATGCAAAGCAAGCCCCGTTTTTTGTTTCAAATTTAAAAAAAGCCCGTTTAAATTTTGGACCAATGGGAAGCGGGGCGACGCTTTTTGGGTTTTTCCCAAATTTCAATTTTGGGAATAAAACGAAAATTCCTGAAAAAAAAGGGAAGACCCCCCGAAATTGTACCGATCTCTAAATAAAATGATAAATAACATGGGGGAACCGGAAAAAAAATTTTAAATTTCAATAAATTCATTTTTATTTCTTTATTTTCGTTACACAAAAATACTTTTCATCTTTTGGCTAACGAAAATAAAAAAAATAAAAAAAGAATTTTAAAATTTAAATTTAAAAATTTTTTTTGTTACCTACAAAATTTTTTGTTTTAAAAAAAATATACTGAAGGTTAAAATACTTCGGGGGCATTATTATTTTATTTCGGGGGATGTAAAAATTTTATTATAATTGCATTAAAAAAACCCATAAGAAACGTCGCCGCTTCCCCTTTTGGCCAAATACCCGCGCCTCTTTTAAATTAAACCAATCACAAACAGAGGTTGCCGCAATTTCCTTTTTTCCCCCTGAACCTAGAGAAGGTAGCTCACCACTGATTTTGGGAAAACTGGACGGGGGGAAAAAAAACCCCCCTTCCCCCCAACCAATCACAGTACTTTGAATTTTTCCCCCTAGACAAAAATAACTTTTTTGGCCCCCCTTTTTATCACGCCCTTCTTTTTCCCCGTCAAAAAAGATTTCACTACAAACTTATTGGGGAAATTTATATCTGCCACCTGGGGTCAACCAATCAGCTCTTTTCTGCCTTTTTTTCGAAATTTTTAACTGTCCCACCTTTTTTATTTGATTGGTCCAAACACTCCAAAGGTTTTGAATTTGGGTTTCCCCTTTTGCTCCTATTCGAATTGGGTGGGTTTTTTCCAACCAATCCCAAAACTTACCCGAATTTGAATTAATGTATTTTTCCCGGCAATTCTCTATATCCCAATTCCTGATTGTAGCCCGGCTGACGGCGACAAATGCATTGTTAGGATTTGTTTGAATTTTTGTTTTATTTAAAGGGTTTTAGCTTTTTTTTAATAATATTTTACACTTTAAAAAAAAAAATGGATTTTTTTAAACATACTCCATGCCGGGACCCTTCGCTGAGAGCCAATTTTTATTGCCCCATCCTCCATTTTTACCCACAACGGGGAAAAAAGAGCTTGGGGCTCTGATTGGCCAGAATAGTCAAGCCCCTTCTATTTTAACCCCAAACACTTTTTTTCTGCATTTTTTCTTTCTTTTAACTGTCCCGCCTTTGAATTTGATTGGTCAATACTTCTTTTTTAGGTTTTAATGGGCCCCTGTTCCCCCCCCCTATTCTGATTTTGGGGGGGGTGGTTTTTTCCCCACCAATGAAACGCTTTCAGAATTTTTAAATTTCTGAAATTTTTGGCAATTTCCAAATCCTGGGTTTCCCAAGTAGCGCTGTTCTAGAATTTTTTGGAAAATGATTTTTTTTTTGTTTTTTTTTTTTAGAAGGTTTTAGCTCTTTTTCTTAAAAGTTTTACACATAAAAAAAAGTTTTTTTTTAATTCATTTCCCATGCCCCCACGGAGCTTTAGAGCTGGAAAAAATTTTCTTTGTGATCTTCTATAGGTTTCCCCCATGTTTCTTTCCTCTCTCGAACCTTTACTTTGCCCCTCGGCTCGTTTAAAAACCCCAAATTTAACAGGTCCGCCTGTCGGGCTGGCCAGCACTGCAAAGCGCCTCACCCTTTTCCCCACCCCGCGATCATACAAACCTTGGAGTTTTTGAACGCCCAGCGTCCCGCCCCGGGAAACCCCCCACCGCACCCCCTTACAAAGCCCTTTTCCTGTTAGGCCATCCTAAAAATGGCGAAAACTGCGCCTAACATTTCATCCCCCGTCCGCAGGGGTTTGGTTTGGTGAGGTGCCTTTTCCGCCATAAAAAGGGGGCAACTCCCAATCATAAATGTCGCCCATAGTGTCTTAAGCTCATCGATCTCACATATTCTGAGGAAACTTTGGTATATTGTGAAGAATTGTTTTAATCCCAATTTAAAAAAAATTTTAAAATTTCCACTTTTACAGACATCCAAGGTTTTCCTACTCATCTAAAAAAAAAAAACAAATATATTTGAGTAAACCTAGATTAGGGACTTTTTTCCCCGCTTAAATTTTGTGAAATTTTAAAATTTTTTTTAAAAGGGTGAATTCTTTATTCACCCAAATACTGGGGAAAGGTTTCCCATTAAGTCTTACTTTACATGCAATTCTGAATGGGTAGCTTATGTATTGTGGTGTCCCTGCAATAAAATCTATGTAGGTGAGACTACTTGTAAGCTAAAGACACGTTTAAATGGCCACAGTTATTTAATACATAAAAAAAAGATTAGACTTGCCGGTATCTAAACATTTTTTTGAAGCTAGACATTCTGAATGGGACTTTGTGTATGATATTGAATCAAGTTTGTCCATTAAAAAGAGGAGGTGATAGGTCTACGCTTCTTAAAAAGAAGGAATTTGAGTGGATCTATAAACTTAATTCTCTCAAACCTAATGGTTTAAATATTGAATGTAAAGTTAATTATAGAATGTTTAAATAAATCGAGCTTTTTGGCAAATTACCCACTATTCACCAGTCCTGTTCCTTCCTTGATATGGGTGGATTTTCTTATTGTTTTATTTTTTTTGTATTATGTTTTTCTGATACAAAACTTTTTTCTTTTTTTTCTTTTCTAGATTCTGTGAAAGGGAAATATGAACTACCTCCTACACGAAATAATTTTTTAAAATGTTTCTTTTTTATTTTTATTATATTTTAATTAATAAATATGTATATTTTTTATTTTTTGTCTCTCTTTTTGTCTAGCAGGGCTCAGCTACGCATGTCCTTCTCCCATTACCTTTTGCCATCTTTTTCTTTTGGTATTTTCTATTTTTTTTATTTTTATTTCTTTATTATTATTTTCTTATTATTTAATGTATATTTTGCTTTTATTTTTTTAATCTTTTTTTTATCTTTTTTTGTGTTAATTTTTTATTTTTTTATTTTTTTATTAGAAATTTTATTTATCACGTCAAAAAGAGGGACATTTAAGGAGTAAATAGCGACAAAGGAACTTGGTTAAAAAACCCTTCCAAAAGAGGGACATTTGTGAGGTCTGCTGTAAACAAGGGGCATCTGTAGGATTTCTATCACACATCTTAAGACACGGAGGATTTGAACTTATTTTATGTACATACTTCAGTTATCAAGCTATGAAAGTGAACTATATTTGAATAATTGCTTTGGTAATAACATTTAAGTAATTAATGAGACAATAACTATTAACATGCATGTGCCTCTCTCCGACTTCTGACATGATGGAGTGTACGCACATATTATGACCATATTGCTGTTTTCGAGATATTACTAAAACAGGTGAGTGCACCCATAAAGATGTATCAGAAGACAGTGGAAATCCAGACACTGGGACCTCCACTGATTATTAGCATGAAGAGGCTGTGACGGAGTTCAAGATCACCTGTGACATCTCCCAACATGTTATTTCACATGAAACACAGGTATTTACTACAACAAACAATTCTGAAGCATCTTCTCTTATAACTCTGTGTTGTGCTATTCCTCTGTTATTCCATCTAGAATTGTATTACTGAATCAGTCAGATGGGTGTTACCATTCCAATATTCAAACACCCAGCTGACAGATTCAGTAGTAAATTTCTAGAATGGAGGTATAGCACAAAACAGAGTTATAAGAGTAGATGCTCTAGAATTGGTATATCACAGGGAATACAATGATATGTTAAAACAGATATATCAGGAATTGCCAGAGTTCCTTTTTAGTAGCTCACTAGCCCGCCAGGCACATAACCTGGAGATATGGGAATATTTAAACTATACACTGAAAAAGCTTAGAATAATGTGCATAAGGGAGCCCATACACTAAAATCAAACTAATTATACATTGTGAAACCTCTAATTATCATAGTAAGCCCATCAAACTCTAGATTTACTGTGCATGATGACCAGAACTAAAGCCTGGTCTCTAGTTACAAGATAAATATTGCAAGCTTCATGGCTAAAACAGGGTTTCCTTGATAAAGTCCTGTGAAACATTATCTAAGATACCATTAAAAGCCATATGGGAGCCGTGCCCTGCTGATACTTCTGTCGATAAAGGGGTTTCTAACTTGAGTACATTATGCAATGGTGAAAATAAGAAGGGGCATAGGGTAAAAGCAAACATAGTGCCTCTTCTAATCTAAACATCTACAACAAGTGATGACAGCAAACAGTAATTTATTCTGTACCCAAACAACAGTAAACAGAAAATTATCAGGCCTGGTATCTAGAAAAACAGTTCATTTACACAACGTATTCAGACAGGATGATCTACCAGGAAACTGCAACCACCAGGACTCATAATAAACTCATCAACACCACGGCTGAGATTTTAACTTCATTAGGAACTAGGCCTTCTCTTCATTTACAAAATAAATAGTTCAGCCCCATTTGCAGAGTCTCCAAAGATAAATGGAGCAGGATTTACTCAACAGACTTTACAGTGAATTTATGCAAAGATGGACAGTAATCACATCACCAAAAGTTGGTAGAAAACATTTGCCATCCTAAGGGCTCCTGAACAGGTGGCAATATAAGAGGAGGACTACCGGCACCTGAAAAGTAAGCACAACCAAATATCTGTCCATCTATCAAAAGTATTCTTAAGCTGTGGTATGTTTTATATGTCATAGACACTTTTTGTGCCTTACTAGGCCATTTTAAAAAGGGTTTAATAAAGGGGCCATGTCTAAAAGAAATCCAAAAATGCATTACATTTATTAATGGTTTGTGCTATTTCTCTGGCACTATGTATTGGTGTGAAGTAGGCCAGTTAGGAGGTGGCTTAAAAATAAAGGTCAACATGTATGAATCCTGGCGCTGACAGGTCAATTCTAAATAACTTTAAAGGGGTTGTCTCACTACGAAGATTATAGTTGAAAATGTGGGGACCAAAAATCTAGGATGTACGTCCTTGGTTACTATTGCAAAGTGCTACGGTTTTAGAGAACGGGCTAGTTTTACTGTGCTTAGCAACGGTGTTTGTTTACTGGTAAGGGAAGAATTCTGTCTGCTCAGGTCGTGCAATGCAAAGGAAAAGGCAGTTAAGAGTAGGGGACAGGGATGTGATGTATTGGGCAGGCAAGGAGGAGAAGCAGTGAAGAGGTATACAATACACACAACCCCCATGCATGTCCCTCTCACTGCTTCTCTCCTTGCTGCCAATTAATCACCATCCCTGCCCCTCCTTCTTAACGTGGCCTTTCTTTGCTTGTGCCACGACCTGGGGCAGGACAGAATGCTTCCCTGACACCAGTAAAACAAACACCGTTCGCTAAGCACATGTAAACCGGACCGTTCTCAAAACCGTTAGCACTTCGGCCAATTGTAACCTATGGAGCGTACATCCTTAGATTTTTTGGTCTCCACATTTTCAACTATGATCTACTTAGTGAGACAAAACCCCTTTAAGGCAGTGTAGAATGGCCAGAATGTATGAACCTGTCTTCTGCAGGTCATACATACAGGTGCCTTGTAGATCCCAATTCAAAAAGTTGGTCAAGGCACCACTTAGTGGTTGAGCGATTGCGTTGGCTATCGAGATCGATCGATAGTCGATAGTCGGCCGCTATCGATAAGGTTTTTCGTTAGGGAGTTATCGATTTGCGCAGATGACATTAAAAGTTATGGGAGAGCAACAACACCTTCATTATTACACCCAAAACAAGGCTGGCGAAGCTGAAATTAACATCCAAACGTAAATGGATTACATGCACATCTTTAGGCAACAACTTAGGTTATAAAAGTCACAGAAAAATATGTCTCAGGACCAATTTTACTATTCCCTGTTTGTACCAACGCCTGACCCTTAACCTGCATCTACAACAAAATTAAAAGTGCAGAAGGCAGTATGATTTGATCCATCTGTTACTTGATAACTGGACATTGAATATCCTGTCCTGGACGCAGCATGAGCCCCAACCTGCATGCCCACATATTAGATGAAAGTGCCGGAAAAAGGAAACAGTCTTTCAACCACCCTTTTAGTTTACTGGGACATTGACTATACTGTCTGGGCCAAGCATGAGCCCCCAAACCTGCATGACCCCACATTAAAAACTGCCGGAAAAAGGGTGTCTTTCAACCACCATTTTAGTTTCATGGACAATGACTATTGACTGGTCATGGCCACAGCATGAGCCCCAAACCTGCATGACACCCAATTTAAAAAGTGCCGAAAAGGAGTCTTTTCAACCACCATTTTAGTTTACTGGACATTGATATTTACCTGTCCTGGGCAAGATGAGCTCCAAACCTGCATGAACACATTTAAAAGTGCGGAAAAAGGAGTCTTACAACTCCATTTTAGTTTCACTGGACATTGACTATTACCACCTGTCCGGGCCACAGCATTGAGCCCCAAAACTGCATGATCCCCCACATTTAAAAAGTGCCGGAAAAAAAATGGAAAAAGGAAGTTTTTCAACCCATTTTAGTTTCATGGGACATTTGGACTTATACCTGTCCTGGGCACAGCATGAGCCCCAAACCTGCCATTGACCACAAATTAAAAAGTGCCGGAAAAAGGAGGCTTTCAAAACCTCCATTTTAGTTGAACTGCATTGACTATATGTCCTGGGCCACAGCATGAGCCCAAAAACCTGCATGACCCCCACATTTAAAAAGTGCCGGAAAAGGAGTCTTTCAACCACCATTTTAGTATTCACTGGAATTGACTAATACCTGTCCCTGGGCCACAGCATGAGCCCCAACTGCATGACCCCCACATTTAAAAAGTTGCGTGATAAAAGGAGTATTTTCAAACCACCATTTTAGTTTCACTGGACATTGACTATACACCTTGTCCTGGGCCTACAGCATGAGGCCCCAAACCTGCATGACCCACATTTAAAAAGTGGCCGGAAAAAAAGGAGTTCTATTCAACCACCATTCTAGTTTCACTGGACATTGGGGGACTATTCCTGTCCTGGGCCACAGCATGAGCCCCAAACTTGCATGACCCACTTTGAAAAAAGTGCAGGAAACCTATAAAGGAGTCTTTCATCCACCATTTTAGTTGAAACTGGACATTGACTATACCTGTCCTGGGCCACAGCATGAGCCCCAACTGCCATGGACCCCAAATTTAAAGTGCCGGGAAAAACAGGGAGTCTTTCAACACCATTTTAGTTTAACTGGGACATTGACTATACCTGTCCTGCGGCCACAGCATGAGCCCAAACCTGCATGACCCACATTTAAAGTGCCGAGGAAAAAGGAGTCTTTCAACACCATTTTAGTTTCCTCGGACATTGGACCTATAACCTGTCTGGGCCACAGCATGAGCCCCAAAACCTGCATGACCCCCACATTTAAAAAGTGCCGAAAAAAACCCTGAAGAAAAGGGTCTTTCAACACCATTTTAGTTTCATGGACTTTGAATATAACTGTCCTGGGCCACAGCAATGAGCCACAAACCTGCATGACCCCCACATTTAAAAAAGTGCGACACCCTAATAAAACATACACATTGAAAAAGGAGTCTTTTCAACCACACATTTTAGGTTTCACTGACAATTGACTATAACACCTGTCCTGGGACCACAGCATGAGCACAAAACCTGTTGACCCCCACATTTAAAAGTGCCGGAAAAAAAGGAGTCTTTCAACCACCATTTTGTTTCACTGGACATTGGGACTATACGTCCTGGGCCACAGGCATGAGCCCCAAACCTGCATGACCCCACATTTAAAAAAGTGCCGGAAAAAGGAGTCTTTCAACCCCATTTTTAGTGGAACTGGACATTGACTATACTGTCTGGCCATCAGCATGAGCCCCCAAAACTAGCATGACCCCCACATTTAAAAAGTGCGGAAAAAGGAGTCTTTTCAACCAATTTTAGTTTCACTGGGACATTGGACCTATACCTGTCCGGGGGCCACAGCATGTGCCCCAACTGCTGACCACCACATTAAAAAGTGCCGGAAAACAGGAGTCTTTCAAAAACCACCATTTTAGTTGAACATGGACATTGGACTTATACACCTGTCCTGGGCAACAGCAGAGCCCACCTAGCATGGACCCCACATTTAAAAAGTGCGGAAAAAGGAGTAACTTTCAATCACCATTTTTGTTTCACTGGACATTGATCTATACCTGTCCTGGGCCACAGGGCATGAGCCCCAACCTGCATGACACCCACATTTAAAAAAGTGGCCGGAAAAAGGTCGTCTTTCAAACCACCATTTTAGTTTCAATGGAAATTGATATACCTGTCCTGGGCACAGCATGAGCCCCAAAACCTGCATAACCCCCAATTTAAATAGTTCATTTTTGTGTCTGCCGGAAAAGGGATGGTTAGTCTTTCAACCACCATTTTAGTTTCACTGGGAAATTGACTATTACACCTTTCTGGGCCACAGATGACCCCAAAAACCTGGCATGACCCCCACTATTTAAAAAGTTGCGGGAAACGGAGTCTTTCAAACACCATTTTAGTTTCATGGACATTGGGGACTATAATGTTTCCTGGGGCCACAGCTTGAGCCTAAAAACCTGCGATGACCCCCACATTTAAAAAAGTGCCGGGAAAAGGAGTCTGTTTCAACACCATTTTAGTTTCACTGGACATTGACTATACCTGTCAGGGCCACAGTATGAGCCCCAACTGCATGACCCACATTTAAAAAGTGCCGGAAAAAGAGTCTTTAACCACCAATTTTAGTTTCACTGGACATTGACTAATACCTGTCCTGGGCACAGCTGACCTGGGCCGGAGTTTAACAAGTGGGTGCGGTCAGAACGCCCAGGATGGGTCGTCATCTAGTAACACGCAGGTTTAAAATGCCTGATGGACGCAGCAACGAAAAACTGTCGTGCTGAAGCAGAGTTCGGAAGCGGAAGTGTGAGAACTCCAGCTTCCTCTATACACAGGTCAATACCTGGGTAGCGCTTGCCCCCTCCGTATGAGTGTGGACAATTGAGCTTCACTTGGAAAAAATACTGGTGGTATATGGTTAACGCCTCCTGTTACACAGGTGCCCTTTATCTTTGGCATTATTTTTCTCATTTTTCTCAACGTGGCTGGAGGAAATGGTCTTGTACTTTGTTCTCTGTAGTGCTCCATACTCATGTCCTCTGAATAACCTACATATGGTCAAGTTTTCTGTACTCCCTTGTACCTTACAATTCAGAGGAATTTTTTTATCATTTTAACAGCTATTTTGTACATTCAAGTTTTTTAGTACTTTAAATATCTAGAAAAAAACATTTTTAAATAGGATGGAAATCACCATGTCTTTGTTTCTCTTTTTTTCCTTGTATTTAAAGGGGTTGTTCAATACAGGGCTTGGCTAGTATGTTAAAAGATCTTGCAAAAACAAGGTCAATTTTGCAATATGTGTCATTAAAGTGTCTACTTTCATGTTTCTGACAGCACCATCACTTGAGCCACTTTGACAATTGTGGAGAACAAAATTGTCTGTTAGAAACAACATTTTTTAGAATAGGACCTGTAGTATAGCCTGCATGTCACAGCAAAATGCCCCCAAAATTCAAAAGCATGAGACCCTTTGAGCACTTTGGTCCAATTGTGAAGAACAAATGTTGTTATAGAAACAACAACTTTTTTAGATAGAGACTGTAGGTATAGCTGCATGTCACGAGCAAATGCACCCAAAAAATTCAAGCATGACCCTTGAGCCACTTTGGTCAATTGTGAAGAAAAAGTGTCTGTTAGAAACAACATTTTTTTATATAGGACAGTAGTATTGTCATTTCAAAGCAGATGACCCAAAAAGATTATTATAAATGGATTCTCAGCCATGTTAGAAATTGTTGAGGGAGAAAATGCCACTTAGAAGCCACATTTCTGTTAATAAGGGACATGATTATTGCATGTATCTCACAGCTACATGACCCAAAAAATTATTTAATATGTTCTCAGCCACTATTAATAAATTTGTGAGGGAGAAATGCACTTAGACAGCACAATTTCTGTTCGTCCAAAGGACCATGATTATTGCTGTATCTCACAGCAACTTGGACCTCAAAACATTGACAATGCGAAAAACTTTCTTAAGACTAAAGGTGAAGTAAATGGAATACGGTGTTTTCATGAAACTTGCTGTCTTTTACAGTCTCCTCACAGCAAAACCAGCAAAATGAAACTGTTGGGAAAAGAGAATAAAAATTGTCAAATGACAGTAAGACAATGATCATTTTAAAAAAGAAGTTTTCAAGAGGACATTTCTGTTGAAAAGGAATGTGATGTGACTCGCAAAACTAATCGGTGACCTCGGCAATTGGGAGGCACACAACATCATCAGAGATCCATGCCTGATTTTTTGATCGAAATCAAACGATCCACATTAATGTGGAAAGCCGGATGCGTTGGTCTGTAATGACTCCTCCAGCTGTGCTGAAGGTCTCCGCCAGTATGTCGCTGGCTGTGGGAAGGAAACAACTCTATGGCGTGACGAGCAGCTAGGGCCATTCGTCCATTTTGGATACCAGAAGTCTAATGTGGTGGAACAATGCAAAAACATCGGTGTTGAGGACGCAGATAGTCGTGACCATGATCATTAAGCAGATCTCTGTGTGTTGGATGTGGTGCCCTGCATTGCATTCGTTGGTGAGGTGGTAAAAACAAAGATGCCTGGAGGTCAACCATTTGGGCTTCTGCACCTTGCATGCTGCTTGCGCTACGCCTACTTGGCACTATACTGCTGTTCACGTCGCTGATGTTGTTCCAACGTGAAGCAGACGAAACGGATGTTCCAGTTGATCAATCAGCAAGGTCTCCATTTCTGCAACTTTTACTCTTATTTGGGTGGGTGGAAGGAAAGTGCTGATATTTGTTTTTTGTTACCGGGGATACCAGGAGGGTGGCCACCAGTAACTGTGTTCATTTTGATGGCCTTAATGCGAGGATCATGTTGGAGGAAATGGAGATCCAAGCACTCATGTGAGAGATGGAGCTGATTCCCAAGCCTCTGGGTGAGGGGCCACTAGCAAACTGATCTTCCTATCGTTCTCCTCCGCCTCAAATTCGCGCAACCTTTTCCAAGGCGGGACGTCGGAAGGTAACATCGGTGTCTAGGAATACCTCCTCTTCCTCCTCCTCCGCTGCCTTCGGCACAGCTTCAACACAGCCCTGACTTGCCTGAGATGATGCACCCTTGAGAGTGATGCATCAAACAAAAATAACGTAACCAACCTGATGCTCCATTCACCACCGTGCACTAGCTTTGACCCTCGAACCACTGCCTATTGATAGATCACGAATGAACATTGTGACACTGTCGGGCCGGTGGATTTGACGGAGGAGAAAAGGCTCCTGTCCGCATATGTGTCCGTCTCCTCTCCGTCGCTGGCGGGACCTGTTGTTTCAGACGTGTCAAACGATCGTTCCAGAACTAAGATCACAACATGCTATGCTGACAAAGGGCATGTGTCCGCACTGCCATTTTGGTGGCTTCTCAAAATGGCAAGGATGGTGCAGTGAAGCTCTTTCCACCTGCCTCCAGCTTCGGTGTTCAAACACCCGAGGTTCCTTACGCTGCTTGTTCAGGCCATGTGTCACTGTCGTACTGCGTAATGGCATTGCGCTGCTGACAACAATCGCTGGAGCCATTGTGGACGGTTGGAAATTCCGGTGATTGCCACTTCAACAATGAGCGCGGTTGACGGGGAGGTCGAGCTGACGCTGCACGCAGCAGTCGGGAGAAGCAGGGCAGAGGATTATTGAGTCCGCGAACGGCGGAAGTGCGAACTCAGACTCGAGCCTTCTTTCAGCAGGCAGTCCAGACCCGGGTAGCTCTTTAGAAATTTTGGACGACAAGGTTCATGACCATGTGCAGGCAAGGGATGTTCTCAGCCTACGATTTTAAGGGCGGCAGCAGATATTCGCCCGTTATGCACCACAACTTGCCTGCACAAGGTTATTGTCACCCAGCCAGCGCTCGGTTTTTTTCTCGTTGCTTAGAGCGTACTCAGCTCCTGACCTGTGTGTGGACGGTCTCCAAGCCAGATTAATTTCAACACCACGGCATGGTGTCTCTGGGCACGTGATGACACCAGAGGGACCTTGGGAGGAAAGAGCCCTGCACCATCCTGCGGTTTTGAAGAGCGTGCGCCGAGCCTGAGAGCCACCGTACCCCCAGAGGACATCCACCCAGCTCACCCAGTGAGTGTAACAGAGATATTAGCGGCCTTGGCCGTGCTTACTAGTCCTGTGTGGTGGTGAGATGGACTTTTCCGGACACTGATGCAGACAACGCGCTTGAATTTTTAGATGACACGTGGCTGGCCAGGGCAGGGACGGCTTTTCTGGCAAAGAAATGCCTGCAAGGCATCTGGGTATTGGGGGCAAGCCGAGGGCCATGGGGAGTTGGCGGAACCATCTGTGTCACCAGACAGGAAAGGGCAACATTTTCCAAGGCCAAAAGCCTGGCAATGACGACGCTTCAGGCCTAGCTCACACACAATCCCCACCCCCCCCCCCCCCCCCCCCCCCCCCCCCCGGCTTTTGGCCTTTGGGATGGTTTCGGGTTAAAGTGTTTCTTCTGCATCCCAAACCGAAAGTCAGGAAGCTGGCTGCTTGAATGGCGCTGTACGGCCGTGCAGTCGTCAAACTGGCGGAAGGAGAAGGAGTAGGATGGGTCTTCTGGTGGTGCTGGTTGTACTCGGGCGACGGTGGGAGGCTGAAGCGGAGGCATGATCCCTGATCATGACTCTGAGAGACATGGGCAGCTGGGAACGTCTTTGGTGGTGCGGAGGAGGAGGAGGCGGAGGACAGAGGGTGTGACAGTGGTGGTGGCTCGGGACGGTCTGGCCTTTTTTTGCAAGTGTTCCATCCATTTCAACATCTGCATTCGCTGCATGTGACTAGGGACATGTTGGGGTGGTGGTTAACCTACTTAATGTTCTTTGCACTCTAATTATGGTTTACGCAAAGGCGGGCATATGACATCGTGGGTTAATCAGAGGCTTGTCAAGAAGGCCCAGGCTTGAGAGGTCTGGACTTTTTTACGGACGATAAGCGGAGGAGCGGGGTTTGCGTGACGTGGCTGGCGGAATCATTTCAGCGGGACTCTGCGACCGCCCTCTTCCCTTTTGTGGCGGGGACCCGTATTGACATACCCCATCGTCTTCCTCCTCGTCCATGAAGAAGCGCTAGCAAGCCAAATTCTGCGGAGACAAAGACTCAGCGGTCTGGCATCCGCACAATCGGTCGTCATCATCATCAATCATCAACCAGGTGTCTTGGCGTCTGAACTTTTCTGCATCCAGAAGCTGCGGGCTCCAAGCATGGGGGCCACTGCTAAGGCGAGAGGATCGCCGGGTTTTCGCCGATTGACGCGTTTCTTCTACCTCCTATGATGGCCATCAGGAACTGGGCGTCAGACAGGACTAAAATCATCCTTTGATCTTTTAACATGCCTCTGACCCCAACCGCATTTTCGTCATCAAGATGGTCTTCAGGACAATGGATTATCCACAGATGGTGGGGTACACGGTGTTGACATTTGGGGCTGCTTTTCTGTTGACGGTTGGCTGAATTGATGTGATGACGACTTGTGGGCGTGACTGGGAGACGAGGAGGTAAGACTGTAGATGCAGGTTGCATTAACCACTGAAGGGACAGATTGGCGGACGATTGTTTGTTACTTAGATTCACAGGGCCTGGGGAACCAGCGATAGACAGGCATTGACGGTCCTGCAACTGACGACCGCTGGCATGGTGTTGTCGCCAGCACTGGAGGAGCACTTCTCTGTAACTTACCTACCATTGTGCTACCCCTCTTTGCGCGCTTACCACCTCATTTCGCTCCCTGTTCATAAATATAAAAATTTGAGGAAGTATGAATAGTTTTGGAAAGTTCTTATTTTAAAGACGGCAAAAATCAAGCTATTCTTCAAATCCTCTAATCAAAAAAAAATTGCTGGAATTCAAATTTAACTGCAAGGGTGTCTATCAACAAAATTCTGAACTGGGCAAAAAAGTCCAAAAAAACACGTATTTGTTATCCTTTGGTATAATGAACGGTATTTTTGCCCCTTTCAATTCACCTGTGGTGAATATATAGAATTGCTATTTTAAGATTTAGTAGATTGCTGGCAGTCACATGAACAGTGCTGGGTGCGCAAAAGTCAAAAAAAACGTAACTCGTTATGTTTTGATATAATAAAACTGTTTTTTTTGCACCTTTTCAATTCAACTGTGAGTGAATATTAGAATTTCTATTTAAGATTTTAGTACGATGCTGCGTCATATGGAAAACAGTGCTGAGTGCGCAAAAGTCAAAAAACACGTAAACTGTTATGTTTTGGTATTAAATTAACTGTATTTTTTTGCACCTTTCAATTCACTGTGGTGAAATATAGAATTGCTATTTAAGTTTACGTAGATGCTGCGTCATAATGACACTAGTGCTGGGTGCGCAAAGTCAAAAAAACACGTAACTGTTTATGTTTTTGATTAATAAACTGTATTTTTTGCACCTTTTCAATTCACCTGTGGTGAATATAGAATTGTATTTTAAGATTTACGAGATGCTGCGTCAATGAACAGTGCTGGGTGCGCAAAAGTCAAAAAACACGTAACTGTTATGTTTTGATATAATAAACGGTATTTTTTGCACCTTTCAATTCACCTGTGGTGAATATAGAATTGCTGTTTTAAGATTTACGTAGATGCTGCGTCAATGAACAGTGCTGGGTGCGCAAAAGTCAAAAAACACGTAACTGTTATGTTTTGATATAATAAACTGGTATTTTTTGCACCTTTCAATTCACCTGTGGTGAATATAGAATTGCTGTTTTAAGATTTACGTAGATGCTGCGTCAATGAACAGTGCTGGGTGCGCAAAAGTCAAAAAACACGTAACTGTTATGTTTTGATATAATAAACGGTATTTTTTGCACCTTTCAATTCACCTGTGGTGAATATAGAATTGCTGTTTTAAGATTTACGTAGATGCTGCGTCAATGAACAGTGCTGGGTGCGCAAAAGTCAAAAAACACGTAACTGTGATGTTTTCGTACGATACACGTATTTTTGGCATCAAACAACCTGTGGCTGACTACACGATTGCTGGTTTGTAATTTTAGTCCATGGTGGATATATCAACAGTCAGGTGTAATGGGTAAAATTGAACACTATCTGAAATGTATACTGATAATAAGATTCTATACTGTGGGCAATCAAAAACGTATGTTGTTTTGTATAATATTTTGCACAACTGTGTGAATAGATGTGAAGTGGAGTTTTGCAGCTAACAAAGAGACCTGCAGTTACTAGAAATATGTTTTCCAATATAAGTTCAGGCTGCCCAATTCCGGAATTTTCAATGCAAACTGTTAATAATAA
>JAODAL010066479.1:0-17737 GCA_025379985.1 Phyllomedusa bahiana | reverse complement strand
GTGGCAAAGGCTAAGCCTAACATCGCATCCCTGCGTCCGACAGGGGATTCGGGGCAGTGAGGCGAAGTATACGCCAGAAATCGGGCGCAAATCCCGTTCATACATGTCGCCCTAAATTCCCTTCCGAAGTTTGGCGCAGTAAGTACGGGTCTCTTGCAGAGTACCTCTTTTAGCTTTTTAAAGGCCTGTTTCACCTCCTGGTTCCACTTTACCAAGGTGGCCTTTGTCCCTTTTGTGAGTTCCGTAATCGGGGCTGCTATGGAGGCAAAGTTGGACACGAACCTCCTACAGTACCCTGCGCTATCTAAGATGGCCCGGACCTGCTTCTTGGAGCCCGGTTAAGGCCAATTTCTAATTGCCTCCAGCCCTATAGCACACTTGTTGGGGTTGGCAGATAAACCTGATCCCCTTATGCCGTCTATGACGGCGCGCACTCTGGTTAGGTGGAACTCCTAAGCCCTGCTAAAGAACACCACGTCATCCAAATATGCTGCCACAATTTTCTATGGGGCTGCAGGATGATGTCCATCATCCTCTGGAATGTGGCTGGAGCCCCATGTAGGCCAAAGGGAAGGACCACGTAATGAAAGTGTCCGTCCGGGGTGGAAAAGGCCATTTTCTCCCTGGCCTCCTTTGTGAGGGGAACCTGCCAATAGCCCTTGGTCAGGTCTAACATACTGATGTATCTCACGGGTCCTAGCCTCTCAACCAACTAATTGACCCGGGGCATCAGGTAGGCATCAAATTTTGAGATTTCGTTTAGTTTACGGAAATCATTGCAGAAACGTAAGCTGCCATCAGGTTTGGGTATGAAACATTGAACAGTTGGACGTGTACATTCTAAAGTTAAAAGACGGTCTCATTTAGTTCATTTAAAAGACAATTTCAAGAATTGTTATGTTCATCCTGAAATTTCAATCAAAAGCCAAATATTCCTAAGTTTTTGTAAGTAGTGGTATTTATTCGTGAGGTAAGAAAAAGACGTTTTGACGTTGTTGTTTAGGTTTCATTTTTATGGCGTTGAATGACATGTTCACTTTATTCTGCATGTCAGTACAATACTGGCCATACCAAATTTACATAGATTTTTTCTTAGCCTTTTAAATAAAATTAAAAAAAAAAGTTTTGTATAGCCATATTCTCAGGCCCATAACTTTTTTATTATTTCAAAGAGGGTGTGATGTGGGTTTGTTTTTGACAGAGTAAGCTCTAGTTTTTATTAATACCATTTTGGTGTAAAAACAACTATTTGATTACCTTTTATTCATTTTTTTGGTTGACACGTTCGTTTTCCCCTCCTCGCCTTCCAAGAGCCATAACTATTTTATTTTTTCCACCTACTTAGACATAAGAGGGCTTTTATTTTGCGGGACAAGATGTACTTTCTAATGGTTTCTTTCACAGTAACATAGAATATACTGGGAACAAAATGTGAAATAAACGTATTTGCGCCATATTTGCAGGTTGTTTTTTTTAGGGCATTCACTCTCCAGTACAAATTATGTGTTCTCTGTATTCTGCAGGTTGATATGATTCCGGAAACACCAAACATGTAGGATTTTTGTTATTTTTTTGTACTGTAAAAAAACCAACATTTTGAAATTTGCAGCACGGCGCCATTTTCTGTGACCATTAACTTTTTGTACTAACACCTAAGGACATGAGTGAAGGTTTATTTTTGGCAGGCTGAATTGTACTTTTTATTGGCACCAGTTTGGAATACATGTGACTTTTGGTGTCAATTTTGGTGTTCAGAGTAAGAGATAAATGATGTTAAATTTTAATAGATTAGAGTTTTTTGGATGCAGCGATACCGAATATGTGTAACTTTTTTTTTTATTATTTGTAAAATGGCAAAAGGGGGGGATTTGAACTGTTAATGTGTAGAAAACAAAAAAAATATATTAACACTTTTTTTTCACTTTGGGCGACATGTATGGACGGGCTTTTCGCCTGTTTTTTGGCGTATACTGCGCCTCCCGGCGAAGTGAAGAAGGATCGGAACATGCGAGGAAGCAGATAGAAGATCGCGACAGAAATATCGGCGCTTCGCTCCATTCAGCAGGAGTATGATTCCGAAAAAATCGCCTTTATAAAGGCGGAAAACAGTGTCAGAAGAGAGCTGAACCTCAAAAAAAAAAAATTTAAAAAAAAATCACTTTCCAAAAATCTAGGCGTAATATCAAGAAATTGGATATTGGAAATTGCCGGGAAATAAAGTAATTCAAATTCTGAAAAGCTATTTTTCATTGGTCGGCATAAACCCGGGCCCAAACCCGAATAGGAGCGACAGTGACCATTAAAACCTATGGAGAAAATAAGACCAATCAAAAATCCAAGGCGGACAGTTCAAAATACAGTAAAAATACAGAAAAGAGCTGATTTGGCTGAGCTAGCGGGGGCTTGGCTATCCCAGCCAATCAGAGCGTGAGCTACTTCTCCCATTGTAGTCTACGGAGAGAGCGGCGCACTGAAATCTCGGCACTCAGCGCCGTGCAGCATGAAGTATTAATAAAAAAAAATCATTTTGATTAAGTGTAAAACATTATCACATAAAGAGCTAAAACATTCTCTAAAAATAAATCAGTTAAAACCTCGAAAAATGCGTTTGTCGCCGAGACCGGCGCTACATAGGGAATTGCAATAGAGAGAAACGACGGGAAATACAGTAATTCAAATTGTTTAAGCTCTTCTGATTAGTCGGCATAAACCAGCCAACCAGAATAGGAGCGACAGTGGCCCATTATATCCTATGGAGGAGAATTGACCAATCAGAATAGGAGCGACAGGGACCCATTATAACCTATGGAGAAAAATTGACCAATCATATTCAAAGGCGGGACAGTTCAAAATACAGTAAAAAGGCAGAAACGAGCTGATTGGTTGAGCTAGCAGAGGCTCATCCAGCTTAGCCAATCAGAGCGCGAGCTACTTTCTCATAGAGTTCTATGGGGAAAAGAAATTCCAAGCAATCTCTGTGATTGGCTAAGTTAAAAGAGGCGCCGTTATTTGGACCAATGGGAGAGCGAGCGACGCTCCTATGGGTTTTCTAATGCAATCTGAAATAAAACTGTACATGGCCAAAATCAAATTATAAGACTACAGAAGTTGTCCCGATGTGTATATAAAATGAATAATAATATGGGGGTAACAAAAAAAAAATATTAATTCAATAAAATCATGTTCATTTCTTTATTTTCGTTATCCAAGGATAAATTTAGTATGGGTGCAATGAAAAGAAAGAAATAAACATGATTTTATTGAATTAATATTTTTTTTCTTTACCCCCATATTATTATTCATTTTATATACACATCGGGACAACTTCTGGAGTCATATCATTTGATTTCGGCCATGTACAGTTTTATTTCAGATTGCATTACAAAACCCATAGGAGCGTCGCTCGCTCTCCCATTGGTCCAAATAACGGCGCCTCTTTAAACTTATCCAATCACAGAGCTTGCTCGGACTTTCTTTTCCCCATAGAACTCTATGAGAAAGTAGCTCGCGCTCTGATTGGCTATTCCTCTAGTGTTAGGGTTGTGACCGACCCGTTTTAGGTTTTAAATGCATACAAATTCTACATACATTTGTTTATTGCATCAAGACTTTTTGACTTTTTCAGGACTTATTTTTAAACAAAATACAATAAAAAAAAAACTATTTTACTAAATTGTAAAATGCTCTTATTAAAATGATAACATTTGTGTTGTTGGGGTCAATTTCAACCCAGGTCTAATATAAGAGTAAAAAAACAATAATAAGTCCCAAAACTGAACTCATAAACACAATATAAACCAACAGCCCACAGCCAGCTCTACCTCCAACAACTTGAGTTAGGGACATGTCCAGGCATGTATGGCCAAATCAGCTTACAGTTGGTACTTTGCAGAGTATACATCTTCAGTTTACACCATGCAACAATGAGGAGAAGATTAGATGCAAGACAAATACTGGATTTATATCTTGGATGATAATGAATCAGAGGACACACAGCAGCAAACTGATACAGATGAACAGGTTTCTGAGGAGGAAAATGATGTGGAGCATCAATCGGAAGATGCAGACAGTTCTGATCAGTCTGAGGAGGTCACCGGTGCTGAAGCTGCTCCCGCTGAAAGATTCAAACCCAAAAGTGGCAAGATCATTTGGAGCTCAGTATCTCCAGATGTACATGGCAGGGCAGATGCTGCAAATGTCATAAAAATGACCCCTGGGATCACAAGGTTTGCTGTGACAAGAGTAAGTGACATCAAGACATATTTTGATCTGTTTATGCCATTGTCAATAAAAAAAAGTAATTATTGCTATGACAAACCTTGAAGGAAAAAAAAGTCCACGGCAACATGTGGAATGACCTTCTTTGATGATGACCTGGATGCCTACATTGGTGTTCTTCTCCTTGCTGGAGTGTACAAATCCTGCAATGAGGCCACTGATAGTCCTGGGACGCATTGACAGGCAGGAATATTTTCCGGGAAACAATGTCACTTCAAAATTTTCAAATGATATCAAGAGTCCTCAGATTTGACACCAGAGACACCAGAACAAAATCTGACAAACTTGCTCCATCAGGGATGTTTGGGAAATGGGTGTAGCTCCTTCTACTGATGTTCAACCCATGGTCAGAGGTGACAGTAGACGAACGTTTTCTCCCTTTCCGCGGAAAATGCCCCTTCCAGCAATACATGCCAAGTAAGCCAGGCAAATACGGCATAAAAATCTGGGCAGCCTGTGATGCAAAAACTAGCTATGCATGGAATCTACAGATTTACTCAGGCAAGTCTGCAAGTGGCATCCCTGAACAAAACCAAGGAAAACGTGTAGTCCTCGATATGATTACTGGACTGCAGGGTCACAACATTACTTGTGACAATTTTTTTTACCAGCTATGACCTTGGACAAAAAACTTCTCAGGAGGAAAATCACCATGGTGGGCACAGTGAAAAAAAACAAACCTGAGCTGCCCGCTGAATTGTTGCAGATGAAGGACCGGGCTCCACTTTCCTCAAAGTTTGTTTTACAGACACCACCAGTGCTGTTGCATACTGCCCCAAAAACAACGGAATGTGGTACTGATGTCCACACTTCACAAGATGCAGCTGTGTCATCAGGAAGTGACAAAAAGCCCAGAATCATCCTGGACTATAACAAAAAACAAGGGAGGAGTCGACAACCTGGACAAGCTGACTGCCACCTACACTTGCCAGCGAATGACTAGGAGATGACCAATGGTTGTATTTTCCAACATCCTTGATGTGTCAGCATACAATGCATTTGTGTTGTGGACCCACGTTCACCAAGGATGGAATTCAAAGAAAAAAAACAAGCGGAGAATGTTTCTTGAGGAACTAGGAAGATGCCTTGTCAAGGCACACATTGACCAAAGGAAACGGGTGCTCCGAGACCCAGCTGCTGCAGTCTTGGTCCGACAACTCCAGAGCTCAACAAGTGCTTCGCCCGCACCCACAGCAACACAAAGAGCATCATCACCAGCATCCTCCTCAACCAGCCCTGCCTCAACATCAACCACAACATTCACAACCCCAGTGAAACCACCTGATTCTAAAAGAAAGAGGTGTCAGGTCTGCCCTAGCAATAAGGACAGAAAGACAAACACATTGTGCGTCGCCTGCAAAAAATACCTCTGCAAAGAACACACAAAAAGTGTCACTTTTTGCCACACATGCATCTAAATACTAATGCATCTAAAAACTAGTACTTGATTTCTGTTGATTTGATTTGCTTGATTGATTGTTGTTTGTTTGTTTGACCTAGAAAAGCTACTTTTTATTATTATTGCTATTAATGTTAATATAATTTTCATCTTTTATTTGTATTAAAGTTCTATAAAAAAAAAAAATCAGTTTTTTGCCTTTTTCATAAAGTAGTTAGATATGGGTCAAAATTGACCCGTAACACCATAGATGTTACTAGAGTTAATAATACAAAATATTTATAGGTATATTTTTTTTACATTTAGAAATGTGTTCTAAAACCCTTCAGTAATAGTCAGGTAATATAACAAACTTTTTTAAGTTTATATTATTCTCTTGAGGTTCATTTGACAATATTTTTATATTGAAAATGAAGGGTACGCTCTCAAATGAAAGTATTAAAATCAATCTTTCCATGGATGAGAAACTCTAACAAGGTAACTAAGAGGTAAAAAACAAATTGGATCATAAATAACTGTTTTTAGGGTATCCTAGGGGTGATTTAAGACACGGGTCAAAACTGACCCGTTAACATAAGAAAGAGTAACAGAAAGCTAACACTAGAGGAAGGTTAAGCTGGACGAGCCGCCGCTAGCTCAACCAATCAGCTCGTTTCTGCCTTTTTACTGTATTTTGAACTGTCCCGCCTTGGAATATGATTGGTCAATTTTTCTCCATAGATTATAATGGGTCCCTGTCGCTCCTATTCTGATTGGTCAATTCTCCTCCATAGGATATAATGGGCCAATGTCGCTCCTATTCTGATTGGCTGGTTTATGCCGACCAATCAGAAGAGCTTAAACAATTTGAATTACTGTATTTCCCGGCGATTCTCTCTATTGCAATTCCCTATGTAGCGCCGGTCTCGACGACAAACACGTTGTTCGGGGTTTTATCTGACTTATTTTTAGAGAATGTTTTAGCTCTTTATGTGATAATGTTTTACACTTAATCAAAATTATTTTTTTTATTTATACTTCATGCCGCACGGCGCTGAGCACCGAGATTTCAGTGCGCCGCTCTCTCCATAGACTACAATGGGAGAAGTAGCTCGCGCTCTGATTGGCTGGGATAGCCAAGCCCCCGTTAGCTCAGCCAATCAGCTCTTTTCTGTATTTTTACTGTATTTTGAACTGTCCCGCCTTGGATTTTGATTGGTCAAAACTTCTCCATAGGATATAATGGGTCTTTGTCGCTCCTATTCTGATTGGTCAATAGTTCTCCATAGGTTTTAATGGGACACTGTCGCTCCTATTCTGATTGGCTGGTTTATGCCGACCAATGAGAAGAGCTTAAACAATTTGAATTACTGTACTTCCCGGCAACTCTCTCTATTGCAATTCCTTATGTAGCGCCGGTCTAGGCGACAAACGCGTTGTTAGGGATTTTATTAATGTATGTTTATAGATGGTTTCAGCTCTTTTTCAGACAATTTTTTACACTTAATAAAAATGATTTTTTTAGTCATACTCCATGCCTCATGGCGCTGAGAGCCGAGATTGCATGGCACCGATCTCTCCATAGACTACAATGGGAGAAGTAGCTCGCGCTCTGATTGGCTGGGATAGCCAAGCCCCCGCTAGCTCAACCAATCAGCTCTATTCAGCATTTTTTACTGTATTTTGAACTGTCCCGCCTTTGAATTTGATTGGTCAATAGTTCTCCATAGGTTTTAATGGGTCTTTGTTGCTCCTGTTCTGAATGGCTGAGCTAGCCAAGCCCCCGCTAGCTCAACCAATCAGCTCTTTTCTGCATTTTTACAGTATTTTGAACTGTCCCGCCTTTGAATTTCATTGGTCAATAGTTCTCCATAGGTTTTAATGGTTCAATGTCGCTCCTATTCTGATTGGCCGGTTTATGCCGACCAATGTGAATAGCTTTCAGAATTTGAATTACTGTATTTCCCGCTAATTTCCAATATCCTAATTCTTGAATTAGGATATTGGAAAGTGATTTTGTTTTATGTATTTTTTATTTTTTCGGTTTCAGCTCTTTTTCTGAGAATGTTGAACGCCTTTATAAAGGCGATTTTTGATTTATACTCCGCACGGACATGTGGAATGATTTCTCGCTGTGTTCCAGCCTGTCTCGCATTGGAACAGATTTTCGGCGCAGTCCCGCACGGCGCCTAAGTCCCACACTGCGCCAATGTCCCCGCACTGTGCCCCACACACTGGCGAGGCGCAGGGAACTTTTCCCCGCATGTACGAGTGCACCTCCTCGGACGAATCTTCGGCGCAGCGCCGCACTGCACCTCATTCCCCGCACTGCGCCCCACACACTAGCGAGGCGGACTTTTCCCCGCATGGATGACCACACTACCTCCGGCGGCGATCTAGGCGCAGCGTGCACTGGGGCCTAAGTCCCGCACTGCGCCTAACAAAACTGGTGAGGCGCGGCGGGATTTACAGGGAATGTTTTGAGCACGCCCCGGCCCCGACATAAATCAGGCGCAGATTTTGCCGGAAAACTAGCGGAAAAGCGCGCCCCGACCCGGCGAGCTTCATACATGTCGCCCTTTATCTTTGAGTTCCCCCTAGGGCGTGAAAGTTTATACAGCCTAATGCATTGTATTACAATGCATTAGGGTGTACAAAGATGGGGATTTTACTACTTCCTGCTTCTCGCAGAAAGTAATAAAACGGAAAACATGGCAGCAATAGAAGCCTTCACAAGGCTCCCAGCTGACATTTTAACTGATCGGAACCCCGAGATTTCAGCGCGGGGGCTCCAATTGGAGTGAGGACGGTGTGCGGCACCATTTCTCATTCATTTAGACGCTGCGGCCATGTTTGACGCGGCATCTAAAGGTTTCAACAGCATCAGCACCATCCTGCACTGTAATCGCCGGGTGTTAGCTGTAATTAACAGCTAACACCGGCTGGCATTGTATCGGGATTGTGCCACGAACCCGCTACAAAGCCCTTTAGCGACCCTGGGACATACTCATATATATATATATATATATATATATAAAAATCTGTGGAAAACGGCAGCGCCACCATAGAAAAATATTATACAATCAAATTCAATGCGCATAACCGGAAATCTAAACAACTGGGCTCAACCAAAATGGTTTACTTTCGCTCCTATTCTGATTGGTTGGTTTCTGCCGACCAATGAGAAGAGCTTACAGAATTTGAATTACTGTATTTCCCGGCAATTCTCTATATCGCAATTCCTGATGTAGCGCCGGTCTCGGGATTTTAATTATGTATGTTTATAGAAGGTTTGAGCTCTTTTACAGATGTTTTACACTTAATAAAAACGATTTATTTACTAATACTCCGTGCCTCACGGCGCTGAGATTTCAGTGCCCTGATCTGTCCATAAAACTACAATGGGAAAAAAGTAGCTCGCGCTCTGATTGGCCGGGATAGCCAAGCCCCCCGCTAGCTCAACCAATCAGCTCTTTTCTGCCTTTTTACTGTATTTTGAACTGTTTCGCCTTTGGATTTGATTGGTCAATACTTCTCCATAGGTTAAAATGGGTCCCTGTCGCTCCTATTCTGATTGGCCAGGATTGCCAGGCTCCCGCTAGCTCAACCAATCAGTTCTTTTCTGCATTTTTACTGTATTTTTAACTGTCCCGCCTTTGAATTTGATTGGTTCATACTTCTCCATAGCTTATAATGGTTCACTGTCGCTCCTATTCTGATTGGTTGGTTTCTGCCGACCAATGAGAATAGCTTACAGAATTTGAATTACTGTATTTCCCAGCAATTTCCAATATCCAAATTCCTGATGTTGCGCTGTTCTTGATTTTTGGAAAGTGATTTTATTTATGTATTTTTTTGGTAGGTTTGAGCTCTTTTTCAGATAATGTTTTACACCTAATAAAGGCGATTTTTGTATTCATACTCCATGCACAGACATGTTTAATGATTTTTCGCTCATTTCCAGCCTGTCTCGAATTGGAATACATGTTCGGCGCAGTCCCGAACTGCGCCTAAGTCCCGCACTGCGCCCCACACACTGGCGAGGCGCGGTGAACTTTTCACCGCATGTATGATCGCACTACCTCGGACAGCGAATATTAGGCGCAGTCCCGCACTGCACCTAAGTCCCCGCACTGCGCCTCACACACTGGCGAGGGGCGGCGGACTTTACACCGCATGTATGAGCGCACTAACTTGGGCGGCGAATCTTAGGCGCAGTCCCACACTGCGCCTAAGTCCCGCACTGAGCCTCACACACTGGCGAGGCGCGGCGGACTTTACACGGCATGTATGAGCGCACCTCGAGCGCCGACATACATGAGGTGCAAATTTCGCCAGAAAACTGGCGAAAACGTGCACTCCGACATGGCGAGATTCATACATGTCGCCCTTATTGTCCAGGCAGAAACGTCTGAGGTAGGCTTAGGGTCTGTCCTGCCGCAGCTAGTTGAGGGAGAAGAGCACCCTGTAGTGTACCTCAGCCGTAAACTGACGGCAGCAGAAAAGAATTATGCCATAGTTGAGAGAGAGTGCCTGGCCCGTAAATGGGCTATCATTTCGCTGTGATACTACCTGATAGGTAGACCCTTTAAATTTATCACGGACCATTCACCGCTTAAGTGGATGGCCCAAAATAAGAGAAAGAATGCAAGGTGACCCAGTGGTTCCTGGCCTTACAGGACTTTAAGTTCTCGGAAGAACATCGCCCCGGGGCACAACAAGCAAATGCAGACGCACTGTCACAGGTGCATAACTTTATGGCACAAAGTGCTCCGCCCCACAGGTCTGAGCAGAGGGGGGGATATGTAAGGCCGCAGCTGGAAAAGTCTGAAATGGCATATACATCCCAGCCAGATTCTGGGTGTATGCATGGAGAGATCAAGACACATGCCACCAACATAAGGAGCTTTTGTGGAGTGGAAGGCCAGCGTTAAATAGGTGTCGACATTATAGACTGTCGACATATGTCTACTTTGTTGGTTAGTATGGCTTCCAGCCATTCCTGGGTCGGCCTTTCATTGGGAATAAGCATAGAGCAGGGTGGATGCTTATTCCCCATGTTCCACTCCAGGATTTCCCTGGCATATATAAGGTCAGCAGGTAAGCTGACTGGGCGGCGGCTGCAACTCCAGTCTACCTACGGGGCAGGAGGTGTTCACACTGGCGAAAACCAGTGTTGGCTTTACAAGGTGCTAGTGAGGGAACTACACTGTTGTTAGTAAGTGCTCAGACGAGCAGGAGTTTTGTTTATGTTTGGGTCATTCCATGTCAAGTGAACCAATGATTTTTACCTTTATATTTTTAATTCTTTTGATATTCTGTTATTTGGTAGTAGTGTCTCAGACAATAAAAAAAGGGGAAGAAAAAAATTCTAGATTTTTTTTTGATTTTTAATTGATTTTCAAAGTTCGGAAAAAGTGTGAATTTTGGTGTTGCCTGCCTTTACATTTCTCCTTATAACAAAGGCTAGAAAAAAAATAAACACGATTCTACTCAGAACTGTGCAGGCTTTCACCAGATATGTCACAAGAGTACCTTCGTTAATATTTTACCCCTGCGAATGCAAATGCAATATTTTAAAACGCATTTCCGAAAAAAACGTTTAAAAATTTCCAAAAATGCACATAGGCCTGCTATTCTCCTAGCCACATCTGTACCGAAATTCAAGTTGGGATCATGATGGGATCATATTTAAAAATATTTTTATTTCAGTGTCAATTTGAAAATCTGGAATTCAGATCTGTTCAGGTTGTGGTTTATTATGTTACAGATTAGAAGCAGGAGTGGACAGAGGAGAAAGCTTTGTTAGTGCTCAACCTGAGAGTGAACAGAGGTAGACACTGAATGCAGAGCAGATTACAGGCCAGCAGCTCTGTCAATCATGTGAAGTATCTGCCCACCGCAGACTCAGGAAGTAAAGGTATGTTCACACTGCGTCTTGTGTCCATGTGAATATCCGCTTTTGTGATGCGTGTCTGGGTCCGTCATCGGACAGACACGATGCAAATATGCATCGGCAATTGCTCATGTGAACGCCGCTGCGTGTCTCACATTGCCGGCAGTGTTAAACACACTGCTAATTGTTGGATGCGTGTCTGGGTCCATTCAGATGGACCCAGACACGCATCACAAAAGTGGATGTTCACACGGACACAAGATGCCGTGTGAACATACCCTAAGACACAGCTTCAGAGCTTTAATGTCCTGACATGTTCACTCTTGAACAAACCGTAGTCTCTACACAGACATCAAGGGAGTCGGTGTGCTACAATATTGGTGAGTGTGTTCAGCGCTGGTGGCTGGCTACTGTACTCTCCAAAGATTGTGAGAATGGAAAGTGGAATTGACTTTTTTGCATCCTTCTGGTCCAGCGCCATCCTTTGTGCATCCAAGAAAACCAGACATTTTAAAAGTTAACAAAAATCAGATATTAACTCAGGTGGAGCCGAACACCATGACGTGCTGTACATACTCTTTTACACAAAAGGAAATGGCCATTGCTAATAAGCGCTTATGAACAAGATTACATTTCACCCACAAGAAGTGACAAATTGATGATAGAAGGCCAGTTTAAAAACGTACTATTAATTGTTTGATTCATTCATATTTTATAGAATGAGGATTTAACTACTGTACTATTCTTCTTAAACAATTCATAAATTACATGTTTAGTGGTCATTTCACATCGCTTAAAAATTGGAATAAAAGTGATCAAAAAAGTTGCATGCATTCCAAACTGCTAGCAATAAAAAGTACACTTCAGCTCGCAAAATGCCCCCTCACTGACATCCGTAGGGTGTTAGTACAAAAAAGTTATTGGTCACATAAAATGGCGCCGTGGCGCAAATTTAAGAGAATGAAAATGTTTTGAATTTTTTACAGTACCAAAACATAATGGAAACCCTACATGTTTGGTATTGGCGCATATGTATCAACCTGTAGAATACAGAAAACACATGAGATTTACCGAAGATTGAACGCCGTAAAAGCAAAACGCCCGCAAACATGGCAAAAGTATGGGTTGTTTTTCACAATTTGTCCCACTTGGAATTTTTTTGCCATTCCCCAGTATTTTCTATAGTACATCTTGTCCCACAAAATAAAAGCCCTCATAGGTCTATGTAGCTGGAAAAATAAAAAAGTTATGGCTCTGGGAAGGCGAGGAGGGGAAAAAAAAAAAAAGCAAGGTCCTTAAGGGGTTAAAAAAATAGAAAGGTTGGATGTCCCAAATTGAAACCCTGTACAAATACAACCAAGAACACAAGTAAAGCACATGCATTTTTTCACAATTTTAAAACATACGTTTTTTTCACAATTGCGCATCAAAATTTTGAATCTGATTTTTCCAAAACAAAATATAAAGAATCTTAGTTTTGTGACATATCAAATGAAAGCCGTTACTGTTCTGAGAAAAATTATACCTCTCCCACCTCTTTATCTTAATTCTAGCCCAAAATATGATAAAAAAGTAAAGTCATACCAAGCCAAAATTCGCACTTTTTCAAAACTTTAGAAGTCTGTAAAAAATTAACTGATGAAGTAAAAAATTCAAAACTTTTAATTTGTAATTAACTATAGCTGTACTTCATAAAAAAAAAAAAAAAAACTAAAGACGAAAGGTAAAAAAAATATACATGTTTGAATCACTTGATATGGAATGACCCGTTTGCTGTTTTCTGTGCATGTTGCCATATACAGGCAGTCCCCAGGTTACATACAGGTTAGGGACTGTAGGTTCTTCTTAAGTTGAATTTGTATGTAAGTCGGAACCAATATATTTAGTACATGTATGGTGTATGGTGTATATGTATGGTGTATATGTATGGTGTGTATGATGTGTAATTATAGGCAGGTATATGTCCCCTAGCAGGTATATGTCCCCCATAGCAGCAATAGGCAGGTATATGTCCCCTCATAGGCAGGTATAGGTCCCTCATAGCAGGTAGGCAGGTAAGTCCCCCATAGGATGGTATATGTCCCCCATAGCAGGTATAGGCAGGTATGTCCCCCATAGGTAGGTATATGTCCCCCATAGCAGGTAATACGCCGGTATGTACCGCATAGGCAGGTTTATGTCCCTCATAGGTAGGTATAGGCAGGTATGTCCCCCATAGCAGGTATAGGCAGGTATGTCCCCCATAGGCAGCTATAGGCAGGTATGTACCCCATAGCAGGTATAGGCAGGAATGTCTCCCATAGATAGGTATAGGCAGGCACGTCCCCCATAGCAGGTATAGGCAGGTATGTCTCCCATAGATAGGTATAGGCATGTATGTCCACCATAGCAGGTATAGGCAGGTATTTCCCCCATAGGCAGGTATGTCCCCATAGCAGGTATAGGCAGATATGTCCCTCATAGGCAGGTATGTCCCCTATAGGTAGCTATAGGCTGGTATGTCCCCCATAGGTAGCTATAGGCAGGTATGTCCCCCATAGGCAGATATAGGCAGGTATGTCCCCCATAGGTAGGTATAGGCAGGTATGTCCCCCATAGGTAGCTATAGGCAGGTATGTCCCCCATAGGCAGATATAGGCAGGTATGTCCCCCATAGGTAGGTATAGGCAGGTATGTCCCCCATAGGTAGCTATAGGCAGATATAGGCAGGGCTTATTAAAAAATAACAAATACAAATACTCACCTCGCTCCCCCGCTGCTCCGAGGCTTACCTGCGGCTCCGTCTTCTCTCGAGCTCCGTCTTCTGGCGCAGGCCGGTGATATCATCAGGCCGCGCAGGCAGCTTGATGACATCGCACGCTACTTGTGCCGGAGACTCCGGAAGGTCGCATGTTTGCTTGCGACCTTCGGGAGTTCTATTGCGGAGCAGGGAGCGCTCGCTCTCTGCTCCGCAATAGAGGCTTCGGCTCTATGCTCTCTTTTTCCGCTGGCACCCCGCTTTGTTATTTTCAAACATCATTGGATGTGCTGCTTTTTTTCTGTATATATATATATATATATATATATATATATATATATATACACATTTTAGGTCAATTAGAATTACCAAAAAGTCAAAGGTTTACATACATTTCACTAGTTTTTGGTAGCATTGCCCTTAAATGGCATGACTTAGTTCAAACATTTTGGATATCCTTCCACAAGCTTCTCACAATAGTTGGTAGGAATTTTGGCCCATTCCTCCTGACAGAACTGGTGTAACTGAGACGTGTTTGTATGTTGCATCTGATCACACCTGTCTTTTCAGCTTTGCCCATACATTTTCAATAGGATTGAGATCAAGGCTTTGTGATGGCCACTCCAAAACATTGACTTGGTTATCCTTAACCCCTTAAGCCCCAGGCCTGAAAAGTAGTTAATGACCAGAATTTTTTTTTAGTTTTTGCCTCCTTGTGTTTCAACAGTTGTAACTTTTTTATTTTTTCAATGACACAGTTGTATGAGGCCTCGTTTTATTCTCGACAAGTTGTACTTTACTTTTACATTTTTTAAAATTTTTGTTTTTGTAAAATTTTTTTTACACCATTCACATTTCACACTTAATAACTTGTTATATTAATTCTACAGGTTATTATAGTCGTGTGGATACCTAATATGTGTAGGGTTTTTTTTGTGTGTAATGTATGCACAATTATTTTTTATTAAATATTTACTTTTATTTTATTCTTTATTTTTTATTCTTTTTTTACACTTTTTATGTTTTTTACTTTTTTTAATTCCCTGAAGGGAGAACTGTTTTACATTTTTTTTTTTATACACTTGGAAATGTATTAGCATATTCATATATGCTAATACGTTATAATCTGTGTCAGTCTGACACAGGCAGTGATCAGGACAGCATACAGTGTGTCCTGGTCACTGGCTTCATACACAGACAGCCCTAGGGCTACTCTAGGTCCCCAGAGCTGACTGTGCAGCCGTTCCCTGGTCTCTGTCGGGTCACCGTGCGTTCCGATCACCCGAGAGAGCAGGGAAAACCCTTTGATTGCGCTGCGGTAACGTACTGCCGCAATCAAAGGGTTAAAGCACCAGGAGGCGGAGGTTTCCTCTGCTCCCCGGTGCTCGCAGGAGATGCTCTGGGATCAGGGCTGTGTAGTACAGCCCCGATACTAGTGCAGCTGTGGCGCCGGGCACCACAAACCCCGAAGTCTACAGTGACGCCAAAAGACGGTGGGCGGTCGTTAAGTGGTAAAAGGGGTTTTCTCGCTACGAAGATGATAGTTGAAAAGGGACTAAAAATCTAAGCATGTCCGTCCTTGGTTACCATAAGCAAAGTGCCATGGTTTAGGAGAACGAGCTGTTTGTTTAGTGCTTGGGAACAAAGTGAGAGCTCCGGTTGGGTTGCACCCAGGTCCCACCCCCGGTCGTAATCGGGAATGCGCGTCTGGGGGAGATGGGAGAAAGAGGTCGTGGACAAGAGGGGGCAGAGGGACGTGTGCACGGACGAGAGAGAGAGAGATTTGTCACTGACAGCAATCAGTGATAGGTGCTATGTATGCGTGCGGGGTTTGTCACTGACAGCAATCAATCAGGGGTAGATGCGACGTATGCGTGTGGGGTTTGTCACTGACAGCAATCGATCCATGGTAGGTGCAACGTATGCGTGCGGGGTTTGTCACTGACCGTGATCAGAGGTCCTACAGCAGAGAGAGAGAGATCATGTGCATTCTCATGTAAATACAAACAGATAAAGCGTATAGTTTTGTTCTGCAGATCTGTAGAGGTCAGAGGTGTAATAATCTGCAGGATATATCACTGCGTGTGAGAGGCAGAGAAAAGAAAAAAAATCACCCATCTTTCCCAGAGTCCTGAATGTCAAATGCTCATTCTAATTACAAATTATGTAGAGAGCACGATAAATGTAGATATACACTATGGGGTTACACTTAGCTTTTCACTTCCAACGACAGCTGAGAATCTTTCCCTTCCTCCGGCTCACACAGAATAAATTCTCACGTGCACACTTTGGGGTGTGTCTGCAGAGAGTCAAGATACGCCCTGCTGGGAGGAGAAACACGCCCATCCATTTCACAAGCTCTGCTTAGCAACCAGCATAAACGGCTGCCAAATGATGAAACGAGAAGACCCCTTTAAGCTACTTTGTAACCAGTTTGGCAGTATGCTTCGAGTCATTGTTTATTTGGAAGACCCATTTCCACCGTAGTTTTAACTTCCTGGCTTATAACTTAAGATGTTGCTTCAGTATTGCCACATAATCTTCTTTCCTCATGATGCCATCTATTTTGTGAAGTGCACCAGTCCCTCCTGAAGCAAAACAACCCCAAAACATGATGCTGCCATTCCCGTGTTTCACAGTTGGGATGGTGTTCTCCAAACGTAGCAATGGTCATTATGGCCAAACAGTTTAATTTTATTTTCATCAGACCACAGGAGATGTCTCCAAAAATGTAGGTTCTTTGTTCCTGTGTGCATTTGCAAACATTAATCTGGCTTTTATATGTTTATTTTGGAGTAATGGCCTCTTCCTGGCAGAGTGACCTTTCAGCCCATGTTGGTTGAGTACTTGTTTCAATGTGGATAGTGACACAATCTTACCTGCTTCCATCAGCATCTTCACAAGGTCTTTTACTTTTGTTCTTAGGGTGATATGCACATATTGAACCAAAGCACCTGTTCGGTATGATGGCTGGACATTCCCATCTTGTTTGTACAGATGAACGTGGCACCTTCAGGTATCTGGAAATTGCACTCAAGGATTATCCAGACTTGTGCAAGTCCACAATTCTCTTCCTGATATTTTGGCTGATTTCTTTAGACTTTCTCATGATGTTACACACAGAAGCAATATGTTGCCAATAAATAAGAAGCTTCCAAAGACATGACATCATCATTTGGGATGTCCCAAATTGATTAAAGGGGTTTTGCTAGGAAGAGAGTTGTTACCTCCTTAGTAGCACAGAGACGAAGATGAACAAATCATGCTGAGTCATGAACACTGCAGGGGTGAGAGGAAGGGGGTTAGCAAGGAGTGAGGAATAAGGGAGTGTCTCAAAAGTTAACTCAAATAATGACATTACAACAAGGGTTTCTCTATGCAGCAGACAGACTCATACACTGCACTTTCTCCACAGCCCTTGAAAGCTCATTCAACTTCCCTTTTGGGG